>JAZGTJ010004081.1:0-31183 GCA_036877575.1 Botia almorhae
TCTCTTATTGTAATCGAAGTTGCTTCCTTTCCTCATTTGTAAGTCGCTTTGGATAAAAGCGTCAGCTAAATGACTAAATGTAAATGTAAATGTAAAATGTACTCTTACCACAGAAGAGAGTCTGTTAGCACTCAACAGAATCTGCTCAGTTAGCCCACTGATTAAACATCTGTGATAACTACACCACAGATGTGTTTATCAGCTTTGAGCTGCTTTTTTATTACAAATGATCTTATTGGCGTATCAAGTTGAGTGAAATGTTAATCTATTTTAGAATTGTTTTATCACATGATTAAAGAGAACCTCGTAAGCTTTAGTGGAAGCCATAGAAATTAAAGAGTTAGTCTGGTGGCCTAGAAATGATGCAGAATAAAAAACTATTTGTCTCAACATTTTTTCTTAATTTTAAGAAACTTTAGATTTTTAGGATTTAAGCTTGTCAATGTGCAGGGAAAGGCACAGCCTGCAGAATTTATTACAGTGTTCTCTGGCTGCTCTTGTACTGTACCTGTACTCACCTCCAGGTGTTTTCCAACACAACACTGAAAATGAATTTCCAGTTAGAGTGTCTTTAGTGGTCTTCAAACAGTGTGAAAGTTCTCCTTTGAGTTCAAATGAAGCTCCTCTTGTCATCCATGATGGCAGGAGACTCACTCATGCTTTTAAGTGCTCCAGCTTTATGTGGACAACACGGTTCTTAACACAGTGTTTTCTCTGGACATATCCTGTCAGATTATTTAAACAGTGCTCTTCTCCAGAGTTCCTCCCAGAAGAGCAGTTCAGTCCAGATAAGTGACTCATCACTGAGAGATCTACAGGTTATAGATGTTTTCTGGGCTAATCCAAAAAGATCAAGACTGTTACACTTTAGCATCATGAAAGTAGTCAAATATTGCCATGAGAGAGGGAGACAGAGGGAGAGAGAGACTATAAGTTGCTTTAGGTGAATAAATGTAAGTGTGAGTAAGTAAATGTAAGTGTGAGTTGAATGTAAATGAGATGAAGAGACACGCCTACATGCGTCAGCATTGCGGTGTCCCAAACTGAACTTCTCCCCACAGAGCCAGTATTACCACTGTAACCATCTCTGCTGCAGAGCTCGTGCAGTTCAGCTCACAGAGCCAGTATTAACACTGTAACCATCTCTGCTGCAGAGCTCGTGCAGTTCAGCTCACAGAGCCAGTATTACCACTAACCATCTCTGCTGCAGAGCTCGTGCAGTTCAGCTCACAGAGCCAGTATTAACACTGTAACCATCTCTGCTGCAGAGCTTGTGCAGTTCAGCTCACAGAGCCAGTATTAACACTGTAACCATCTCTGCTGCAGAGCTCGTGCAGTTCAGCTCACAGAGCCAGTATTAACACTGTAACCATCTCTGCTGCAGAGCTCGTGCAGTTCAGCTGACTAGCCGGCGCTTTCTCTCACTTCAACTATCAAACCATATTAGTATAAAAGTGCAGACGGTGTAGAATACAATTAGACATACTGTACAAATAATGAGACACATTATACATAAAGATATACACAATATACAGAGACCAGACACACTATGCATATACACAAGGTCCACATTATACTTGTAAAGCCAGATTAGGGTTAGGGTTAGGAAAGACAGCCGGTGATGGCAGTTATTTAATGCGTTGATCACTGGAGTGCAGAGCCCAGTTAGGCAGAAACTAGGTGAAGAAGGCTTTAACGAAATGTGACTGATTATTATGGTGTTTATTGATTATTATCTGACAGGCAATGAAAAAACTAACTAACTCTTCATCCATGCTGATGACTTCTGGAGAGATTAGAAACCGAAGACAGCGGTGATTGGACGGAGGAGTCACGGGACAGCGATGATTGGCCGACGAAGTCAAGCAGTCGTTTCGTCCTGTCTAGAGTCCGTCAGTCTGGGGAAGGTGGCTGTGCTTGTGAGGATCTACTGTACATCTACTGTACACACACACACACACACACACGGATCTTTACACGCAATTATTGTTATTACCTCCTCAGTGAGTCTTTTCCACCATGGGCGACAATAAGAGCCCGACCAGGTAAGCAACGATCGGTAGTTTTGCGACGCGATTTAGCCGTTTTCGTGCTCGGCGTGTTTTGGACGCTTTCTCTCGACTGTTTTTGCTTTTCTCCAAGTTTGTGTAGCTCGAGCTAGACATAGCTGCGCTAGTTTCTCTTCTGCTCGGTCCTGCTCAGACAAAGAGGAGCTTTTCTCTTCAGCACACGCCTCGTCTCTCTGGACGGGTTTCTATTCGAAGTTCTCGGTGAAACGAGCGGTTTTGACGTTTAAATTTACGCCGTTCACCGAGGCGACATCTGTAGCGCGCTGGCTAACTGTGAAACAGCTCTGTTAAACCTGGTGCATGCAAGCTGTAGAGAATAACCGGGGCTAGTTAGCTGCTTAGTGTGCATTTCCAGTATTTTCCGGTTCTGATACACCGTCCTCGGGCGTCACGGGTCACTTTGTGCCGGGGTTTTTGTTGTCATAATGTGTATGGTCCAGAATACGTCTGCTTCTTGTTATCTGCCAAAGTGGAATGTGATCCTAAAATTTATCGTCTTTTCTGTTAAACCAAAGGCAAAAAAGACACGCCAAAGCGACGGCAGACGACGGCTGCTGGGACTGTAGCGTGTGTACTTTCCGAAACAGCGCAGAAGCCTTCAAATGCAGCATTTGTGACGTACGGAAGGGCACGTCTACCAGGTATAAGCATCTTTTGTTATTGGACAGCTGTACCCAGATCTGCCTCTAATGATGCGTGTGCCGCTCCTCATGTCATTGATGCAGTCTGTGGTGCTAGATGAAGTGTGGCCGTCAGCCTGTGCAGTTCATTGCAGTGGTGGTGAAACTTTGTGCTCTTGTCTTTGTTTCGTATGATGTTAAGCACGGTTCGCTTATCATTTTCGGCTTTGCAGCGTGGTGATCTTGGGTGGCTTTTTTTAGGCACGGCTGGTATTTGTTGATAAAAAGCATTTTATGCCGGGGCGTGTTTATGAGTGTTGTTAATAGTAATTGGTTGTCTTCCTCTTAAACTCGTATAGAGTTTTCAGAGATCGGTGTTTTCGCCACTACATATATTGGTTGTTACTGTAATAACGGTCAGAGATTGTATGTTGTTCAGTCTTTTATACTTGACTAAGGTTATGCCAGTTAGTTATGTTTTTGCAGCCAAACAGAACTAGCAGAGGCTAAAAATCAGCAAGTGAAAATGTGTAGTTTTGTCTGTGCTGAACCTTTAACATTCTTTGAAGTTACAGTTATCACACGGAGCCAGACTTAAAAGTTGTGTTTCTGGTTTATTGTAATTTAATGATTATTCAGTTTGAAATCTCTGTATGAACAAGTGGAGGTGGGCTAGCCCATTCAAAACGATCATTAAATCAACACGTTTCTATATGAATATGTTTATATGAATAGCTTTCCTGTAGCTCAGTGGTTAGAGCATGGCGTTAACAACGCCAAGGTCATGGGTTCGTGTTTTTTCATCTTGGCTTTTTTTTAATTGCCAGGAATCTCTAAAACAAACAAACAAACAAGTTAATTGCGGATCTGTTTACAGAATACATTGCATATGTAGTAAAGACAGGATTGCATGATATGTGCTAAGGGCCACTCTGTGTGTTTCATCCACACTGTCAAACTGTGATGGATGTGATCGTTTGCTGATGGATGAGGACTGGCTGTATTGGTAATGAGGACTTATTAGGCATCTTGTCTTGTCATCTGCCCTCTCTTACAAGTTTGTAGGGGTTTATACAGCCATATAAAACACCTTCTTTCTCTTTGTGTCTCACTGAGTGGGTTGTGTGGGGATAACACATTCCATTCAACAAGTGTTTGGAGTGCAGCAGGTCTGTTTAAAGCCGACGAGGTCGCTCGTTTTCTCACAGTGTGATGATGGGCTTCTGGGAGGCAGCATATTTAAATGTTAATTACAAGAAACTATGACTGGAAAGTGTTTAATTGAGCAGAACAGAAGCAAGTCTTTTCTTCTGTAATTGACTCTGACAGGCTGCATTCGACCTCATAGAGGATGTTTGGATGTTCAATTATGACGCTCCACAGTGCACTCCTAATGTTTGTTGTGTTGAATGAGTTATTATATGTTGGAGGCGTGCTTATATATACACAACCTGCAGTAGTGTGTAAGCTGGAGGGCATCTCAATGTTTTATCCACACAGCAGCTGCACACTCCATACACTTACTCACCTTGTGTTTTCCTGGCAGTGGAGGTTATGTAGGGTCACTGAACTGTTGAGTAGGCAGAAATCCATGCCGAGTTACTGTTTGTGGACTTATGCACTGTGTTTTAACCCTTCTTGAGAGAGACATTTCAAGCTGTAGTAGCATAGAACAGAGAGTATTTAGGTTTTTTATTTTGACAGTAGTCAGTCTTCAAGAAGAGATTTTAAAATGAAAATAAATCTGACAAATAGTTCACTTTCACTTTCAAAATGTTTACACTGAGCTCCTCTGATACTCCAGCTGCTGCCAGATGTTGGCATCATGCTTGAGGAACGTAAGCTGGCACAGATCTCAGACGCAGCCCCTCAGCTTTAATTAACTAAATAGAGAGAGAGAGTGAGAGATATTGCTCTCTCTATCTTTATTATTGCTCTCTCTATATGCATATTGCATATTCAGCAATGTGCATTGCTGAAATGACTTTATATTTTATTTCTAGTTTATTTTCCCAGGTTTTAAGTCACTGTATATCCAGCCTTTTCTGATACAGTGTATTTATAATACATAAATAAAATTTGTACTTTCCTCATTTTTCTATTGTATGAAACACTGCACTTATGACTGTATGCAGTTGTGTGACATGCAAACAGAAGTTGTCATGTATTATTAGGGTGCCAAATCTGAACGCACAAAAATGCCAGAGCAGAAGTGAAATGTCAGTGAGTAAATCACAAGAAAACGTGACACCACTGTAATGAATAATCACGGTGTTGTGACAGCGCTGGTTTGTTTTTGTGAGTCAGATGACTAAACACTGTTTCCAGTCGTGTTTGTAATAAATGAGGCCAGAGCATCAATATGATGTGATTAGTCTGTGTGACAGGAACATGCTGGAAGTGTCCCAGCCTGTGATCCTCAGCATCATTTATTAAAGATTACACATTCAGCAGAGCAGCTGCACTGCACATGCAGTGAATGTTTTCTGGGTGTCATCTCTACACCCTGTTTAAATGGGTTCTGTGTAAACTCTGTAGCTGTAAAATGGTAACACAAATTATATATCTGCTGTTGTTGCATGTTTCAATGGATCTTGTTTTTTCCTCTTTATCTAGTACTAGACTCACTAACCTGTTAGTGTTGATCCTGCTTTATTTGGACTAGTTTTGATTGGTGTCACACAGATACATTCATAGCAGTGAGAACTAATGCTGTGTCTATAAAACGTCATTGTAAAGTTTTGGTTTAGTCATTTTAAATTGTTCACAGTAAAGCAGCTTGTATTTTTTTAAAGCGATTATTAAACTGTTAAGTTGTCTAAATTACTACATTACTGTCCACCGGTACCGTTCCTTCAAAAGAATTGGCAGTGAACACTGTATTCTGTCAGGTTTGGTGTATTGAACTGGTGTAGGGTCATTGTCTGTAACATTCAGACTCAGCAGGTGAATGAACTGATCGGTTCTGTTGGTCCACAGGAAGCCCAGGATAAACTCTCAGCTGGTGGCTCAGCAAGTAGCCCAGCAGTACGCCACCCCCCCGCCACACAAAAAAGAGAGGAAGGAAAAAACAGAGAGTGATCGAGTCGAGGGAGAGCGTACCGACAGCGAACACACAGACAAGAGTGAGAAGGAGCAGCAGCCAAACAAGGAGATAAAAGACCAAGAGAAAGAGACCACAACAGCCAATACCAAGAACCCCAGCAGCAAAAAGAATGGGTCCGTTTGTCTCCAGTAATGGTGTATGAACTCTCAGATGTTCTGCTGTAAAGCACATGTCCTCAGGAGTCTCTCTGATCTCTTACAGACTCAGGTCAGACAGCCATCAAAGTCCACCCAGTGAAAGAAACAGCATTCAGTCGGGCAAATCTAGCACCAAGAGCAGGAAGTCACACATCTCCAGGTACATCACCGTTGTCATGTGTTTGATAAAGAAATTATGAGGGATCATAGAGCTTTAGAGAACTAGTTCTGATTCAGAATCACTTGAACTTTCTTTCATGATGGTTCGTTTCATGTAACTGTTTCTAAATAATTGCATTTGTAACAGAAATGTTCTGACATGATTCAGTTCATGCAAACACATGAGCCAGTTTTTTTACATTTTACATTTTACATTTAGGCATTTGGCAGACGCTTTTTAACCAATCAGTTAACCCATGAACAAGTCACAAACTCAAGAGTTGTTGTATGCTTTGAATACTGACAATGTGGAAGTATTGTTTTTTTACCTGCTGAATCCCACTATATAAAAGTCATAATAATGCCGGTATAATAATAATAACTGCAGCAGTAAATCTGGCTTGTCATCTTAAGAATCAGTTGTATGTCAATCTGACAGTGAACAAAGCTGGCAGACACATTCAGTCACTATACAACTAATCCCTGTCTCTGTCTCTCTCTCTCCCTCTCATTGTCACATTGTCTTGGAGGCAGCTAACATCTGAAGTTAATGTCAGTCAGTGAGTTTTAGCCTTGTGCCTTTGCCGTTCAGAAACCCTGGAAATGTGTGTTTTTAGCTTTTCTTGTTTTGTGTAAATGTCAGTTTTAGTGATGTTTAACTTCTGATGTTTGTTACTCAATAATCATCTCTACGATCTTTGTTCTTCTATATCTAGATGTTTCTTGGTTCTGAAATTGTGGATGTTTGTAAAATGTGGCTTTTTGTCTCTTAGATCAATTATTTACACTCTACACTCTGCTTTATACTTTACTAAACAGTGTTTATGGAAGGTTACGTTAAAAGTATCATTACATTATTATGTTAGTCCTTATAGAAATAATTGTGTTACTTTGTTATTTACATGTAGTAACGTAGCAAGAAAGTAACATATAATATGTGGAATTTAACATGTTGGTTTGGTTACTGTGTATGTGCATAAAAAAATACAAATAAAAGTGACATTTATTACTTAATTTATTACATAATGTACTGTGTACATTTTATGTGATGTGATTGTTACCACCTGCCCATGTGAAGATCCTGAATGTTTCTTTTAAACTTCCACAGGCCCAAGCTGAAGAACATTGACAGGAGCTCAGGCCAGCAGCTGGCCATCACTGTGGGGAACGTCACAGTGATCATAACAGATTTTAAGGAGAAGAGCCGCACCTCCTCCATAGTCACCTTCAGCACCGGCTCTGAGCAGCAGCATCAGAGCTTCGGTTCTGAGAGTGTGGACAGAGGCTCATCCCGAGCTTCAACCCCAAAGAGAGAATTCTCGCTCGGCCACATGGAGTCCTGCTGAGCCCACAGACGCTGTGGAAACAGTGGGAACTCCAGTGGATGTGTTTTTTCATCTGCTTCTCCTGAGCAGACTCATTTGTGTCTTTTAGAGACGGTCTTCTTTCACACCCTCGTGTGACACATGCACATGTTATACACACTTGTGTGTGCAAACACAAGTCACTGGACCGTGGATGATGTACCTTCTCTACTTTCCTGGAGACATCCTGTACCTGTGTGGATGTGCAGCTGAATCGACTTTTTCATAAATGATGTCTGTCTTTTGAGCTGTTCTGCACCATCACTGCTCTTATTTATTGTTGCGTGTTTTTTTATTTTAGGTGTTTGTTATTTTGCATAAAGTACAAAAGCTACTGAAGTATCTCATGCCAGCGATTACACACTTAGTGTTAAGTGTCTGTAGGTCTCACAATGGTGCTAGATTCACTGTGAGCTGTTCCAGTCCTCTGACTGGCGTTCACACTTGATCCAGAACTGGAGACATTGGAAATATTTGTGTCCTGGTGTCTGACTGCTTTTTTTTCTGCTTCGTTTTCTTCTCCATTTTGAGCATTGTGGAGGGGACAACTGTGATTCTGCAAGAAGTCGTGTGAGGAGGTCACGCGTGTGAGGAGGTCACGCGTGTGAGGAGGTCACGCGTGTGAGGAGGTCACGCGTGTGAGGAGGTCACGCGTGTGAGGAGGTCACGCGTGTGAGGAGTTTCTTTAGAATGTCCAGCCACTTTCTGATGGCTGGACGTGTCAACAAAGCATTCAGAACTAAATACATTCAGTTTCTCTCACAAATTAAATCAAAACAATTCAATTCACAAGATATTCCCCCCCTCATCAATACAAACATCTCAGATTTAGTGTCCTCATTTTAAACTTTATTAAACTTGTACAAAGTGTGTATATATGATATATGAGTTTTATTTATTAAAGGACCAAAGGTATTTGATATTGATGACATGTTAGACAAATTAATCATTAAAATGTAATGATATATATGTATCATTTTAATAAAGTCTAATATAATCCATTTTAGTTATAATTATATAATTCTTGATATGATATTGATCAGTATGTATCAGGATATATTCATAGACGTTTAGTTGTAATGCTGGTTCTGCTCCTTAGTTGCTCTTCAGCATCACATGATTACAGTGAGTCCCATCAGGCTGCATTTCTCTGAATTGTTCTGGTCATCATGTGTAAGGTGTAATGCTTTGAATAGGCAAGTGTTTCTGTTAATAGCAGCCCTCACACTTCATTAGCAGAAGCAGCAGCACTGCATCAGCTATACATGAAGACCCGGTCAGGTGTTTTTAGAGGTTAACTTTGTGTTAAGCTCATTGAATACATTCCATGTAACATTTAACCTCTGTGTTACTTATTGGAAACATTAGGGATACATTTTTAGCTGGGTAACAGCATACAAAGAGCTGTGTCTGATGTACTATGTGATGCTTTCACATTCATAAAATAACCACATTATACCTAAACACTTTCACTGCTTTGAATCAGTTTTGAATCAACATTCTGTGGTTCCATGTGAAGGTGTAGAAAACATGAATCATTAGTAAGCCCACTCTGACTCAGGCTGTCACATGATCATAACCATGTGACGCCCGCGAAAGCTCTTTCTGTCGGCACACTTTACCATCATCAGCAGTCTTGGGCCATGACAGTAGTGTGTGTAAACACACAGCCTAGAGTTTGAGTTCTGGTTGCATGAGGCTCACCCAAATTGAAAATTCTGGTATTATTTACTCAGCCTTATGTTGTTCCAAACCATTTCTGTTTTTTATTTAGTATTTATTTCCTTATAATCTTACACTCCTAATGTCATCGAGTTGAACTAAAGAAGCAGATCAGTCAGATTCATTAATTAATCATTCAGATTCAGATCATTCGGTTTGTGAATATTAAAACATGAAATTCAGATGAATCCTTCAGTCATTAACCACACATTACAACTTACTGAATCATTCAGTATTTATATGAACATTTGGAGAAACATTAGAATAAAATAGTAGTTTTAACAATATTAACTGTTTGTAATGTCATAAGATGAAGAGATGTACACTGTACTGTGCTGTATTAATGCACTAGCATTAACAGAAGGTCTGTACACAAGTTGGAAATGAGGGGGAAGAAATGTTTTCAGGATGTGCTGTATGTTTTACTTTAGCACTGACTCCTCAGCAGTGCAGCTAAAAATCTTTATAGCAGACCAAAACTGCTCTGAAGGCTTAAATTCCTGAAGATCACTCACATAAAATGCTCCAATTAGCCGATGGACCTTTTCACAACATCTCTACAGATTTCCTCTCCTTTCTCTCTTTGAGCTTGTCATGCTGTCATATTCAGGATTCTCTGTTTACAGTTACTGAAGGCAGATAATCTGATTACACATTCATCACACTGAGAGAGTGAGTTCTGTTGAGGGTGATTCAGATATAAAAGGTTGTGTATTATATAACTGTCTGTGGGGAGGATGGGGGAGGAAACACAGCCAAACCTTTTTGCCTGGATGAGTGTCTGTTTTTTACCTGCCTAAGAGAATGAAATAGATGCTTAGCAAAATATGAACAAAAACCCAAACATTTACATCAGTTTAAATCAAGTCGTCAACAAAATCCCATTTCACACTAACACAGTACATATATAATCAATACTTTATTAGACTTGAAAAATACAAATGATGATCTTCTCAATACTGATCAGCTAGAAGAATTTGTGTACTCTCGTCCATTGAAAACAATTTTCCAGAATCAATTGAAAGGAACAGTGATTATAAATATAAATATATATATATATAATTTAGAAAGTTCCAAACCAGATTTGGACGTTTGGTTGACATAAAAAAATCTATCAACATCATAGCAAATACATCAGCTCCAGTTTACATGAATATGTAGATTCATGTGCATATGCGCATATGATATCTGATGTCTAATATGAGATTGAGATTGATTGTGTGTTGAATTAGTTTTGAGCTTCTGTATATAGATATACAGGCAGAGCAAATGAAAGAAGTCAAAACAATCTCTGATAATATAAGATTTCATGATTAAACGCTTCAGATCACACAGTAGGGCTCCATCGGTGTCTGTGTGGTCAGGCAACACGGAAAACACGCTTTAAACACGCTCATTCTTAACTCCTTATTAAATATAAAACATATGATGGGGCTTGCCCCGGCCTGGGCAAACGTCAACCACACGGCTGCTGTCAGGTACACTTGGGGAACCGGGTTACCTTTTGCAAACACCCGGATATAACAGGATATGACGTACGGGGCCCAGAACAGCAGAAACACGAGGGTGATCATGTAGTACATCTTTCCTATTCTTTTCTCCATCTTGAACTCGTCCAGGACGAGCAGTCTGCGGTTTGCGTTGTGCACCGTTTGCCTAATGCCCACCAATGTTGGCGGCGTAGGACCGCGTCCAAATCCCGCTATCCAGTTGGCAGCGGCCTGGCCCGTCGCCCCCGGTCCGTGAAAAGTCCAATTCTGGCTGATAGCCGGAACCAGCTGAGCGGGTTTCATCTTACGGTGGTCGTAAACAAAACACAGCATTTTGATATACACCACATGCGTCGTGCCAACGATCACGGCCAACATGAGCAGGAAGCCTAATGTGTCGTTGGCTTTCAGATACCTGTGCTCGAAGATGCACTGCTCTTCCTCGCGAATAAATGTGTAAGTCCCCACGTCAAAGACCGGGGGAAATGCCATGGCGACGGACAGGGTCCACACCATACATATGACCGCGACGCACGTCCACAGCGTCATGCGTTTAGAATAGAAGCGGTGGTGCGCGATGGCCATGTAGCGCGTAACGCTGACGCAGAAGAGCAGAAAGGCAATGTGGAAGCAGAACAAGACGGCCATGAACGCGACGATCTTACAGATGATGATGCTGTAACTCCACGAGGAGCCGTTGTTGATGGAGATCATTACAAAAGGAAAGCACACGGCCGAGCGGATGATGTCCGCCACGCACAGGTCGAGAAGAAAATAATACGGAGCCTTATGAAGGGAGCTGTCTTTCAGCACCAGGAGAGACAGCACGCTATTTCCGAGCAGGCTGATGCAGGTGATGAGACCCAAAGACGCCAGTTTGACCGCAGAAGCGGTGATGACATAATTCTGAAGTGATGGGTTACTTTCCCCTACATCACTTGTGTTCGCCATCTGTGCAAGCACGCGGTCGACAAGCAAACCCAGACTCTGTAATCCGACATCCAGCAGTCCCCCAGTTTAATATTTCAAATCTATACCGAAGTAAAAAGAGCCCGTGATAGAGTTTCTATATTGCCATGCCTCTTAGAGTCTGGAGATCCAGGACAAACATCAGTCTTTTACTGGCGATCATGGTTAGGATTGAATATAATCCACGATGTCAGCGTCGTATGATTATGACAGGTCTCATTCTTCCGTCATTCTTCCTGTAATCCATCGTTTTACAGACGAAATTAGTTTGGCGAGATTTTTTCAACGGCCCTTTTGGCGCACGACACCCCGGCGCGTCTAATAAACAGGTATCCCTCTCCATTGATCACGGCGAATAGAAAATTCGCGGTGTAGGCCGAAAACAAAAACAGAAATCGCCTCATCGCAACAGTCTGAATCAATTTGACGTGACTCTGCCACATCACAGAGCGTGCACGCGCACATACAGCCCACGGCAGAGCTCGCGACTGAGCACGTACGAGCCCCTTATGTCTTCTCTAGAGCCTTCTTGTTTTTAGTGGGGGGAGGTGAACAGGGGAGGAATCAAGAGAAACACTATCAGCACCCATCGGAAATCTTAAAGGGGACTCCAGAGGACTGGAGAAAACAGAGTCGCTTCAGTCTGGGGTCAAATCTTTAAAGACCTCCAAACGATTTTGCAATGACTTGTAAGCAGTTGGATCATAGTTCTCATCCTTCTGAACCTTTAACTCGTGGGTGTTGTTATGCAGCGAAAATTGTGATGTTTAGAACGTCCATGGCGCTGTCCATGGTGCTGAACTGTAACCGTGACAGCTGTCTGTCAATCATCTTGCTGTTAGCTTGATGAAACCTGACAACAGTGAGAGTATTTCCTCTCAAACGAATATTTCAATCTTAAACAGGTGCAGTGTAATCCAACTGCCTCTATCTGACATTTTAATTTATAGCAGGGAACAATGTTCAGGATTGTGATTAAGTGCGACCTGCAGTGTTTAAATATGGTCAGGCGGTTTAGGCACTTTCTACCTACCTGTTTTAATATTTACACATGCATATTCATTCCTGGCGGCCAACTCGGCCTAAACACGCTTTCAAAGAAAAAGGTTAAACAAAATTAGTTTGTTACAAAAAATACGTTTGTAAGGTACACGATGTGTACAAATACATTGTGGGGCCACTGTTAAAGTATAAACTGTTTACAGTTTATGACAATGCATGAATATAGCACAAGAACACGAGACAGATTTACTCTAGACAGACGTACTATGTAGGAAGCTGACGTGGCTAGAAATCGTCAAGATTTAAGACGTTTAATATGTAACTTTGGCACCACCTCGTGGTCAATGTAGGGGTTAACACAGCCTGATTGACATGACGTCATATATTCTGACGCTTTATGGGAGTCTAGTCAAAGATCGGACGTAAACGTAACACTATGCAATGCGTACATTGTAGACAAGAATTTTTTACCTGTTTATGTACATAGTTTTACATTTCGATACATTCTGCAAAACAAAAAGAAAGTAAAGCATAAAAAATGACGACGTGCTTTGCTACAATTTTTTACTAAATTTTAAACAGAATTTTTAACAAACTACAGATAAGTTGTGTTCAAGTTGTGGTAACATAAAAATAAACATTTTCTCCTTATGATAATATTTTATACTGCATCCATTGCTGTTTAATATTGAAAATCAGATTCATAATTTACACACTGTAAAAACGCACTTTGTGGTACGATTAAATATATTAGACTTACCTTTATAATTTCTGTAGTGTAATATTAAAACTTGATGGGGACTAGAATTTCCTGCGTAAATGTTTATATAAATACACATTTAATTCATGTAAAAAATTAGGTTTTATTATCCTTTTTTCATATTTTTTAAATGTGTTATATTCACTGCACATTAATTTAAAATAACCTAGCGCATTTTACTCGCGTTTAAATCCGCGCATGCGCCATTGGACAAAACAAACTTGCCGCGGTTTGAAATGGAGGTGTTTGGCGTTGCGTGGCTGGCGTGTCAGGTAAGTTTGCCCTTTTGTTTAAGTGTGAATACATGTGTCCGTGTGCATTATGATCGACTTTGGAAAGGTCCTCTTTGCACTTTCTATAGCACCAGTCACATATAAATCAGTCAAAAGCCAAACAGATATCTACAGAACCTGTCTTGAAATTTGCATTTGGTAAATATTTCGCCTACACGTGAAATTGCCAGTCAAGCGAATTCATATTGAAATGAAATACTTTTTTTAAATGGTGGAAACGTACATACATTTGAGCATATATGGACAGTTATTGCAGTTATTACGTTCACTTGTATGTGTTATGCCCGGCCCGACATGCAGACGTAATTAATGCACGTTTCCGTGTTTGTCTATGCACACGTCAAAATACAACTGCTTTTATTTCAGCTGCTCTTTAATCATTACTTATGTAATTTTAATATTAATATATATATCTATATCTTACCCTAAATCGTGATGAATTTTTAACAGGTGTCATCAAGGAGAAACAATCGGCATATTGTACTACCACTTAAAGTACAAGTTAACCCTAATGTAAAGGAGGCACACAATTTATGGCTAAGAGCAACATTCTGTGGCTCTAGAGTGCAGCCGCCTTTGCCAAATGTTTTACTAATACTGGCTGTAAAATGCATTGATTCAATTTATTTATAGCACTTTTTACAATGTTGCATTGCTTCAAAGCAGCTTATAATAAAAAATAAAACAGAAAAAATGTCAAACATGTTTAACATGGAATACATGGTGTAATAATGTGTGAGATATCTTGCAGGCATGTCATGGTACTGCTACAGCTTGCACACTGCTGATTTATGCTCTGTACCGTGCATACTTCAGGACACTGCGCTACATTTCAGAGGGGTTTCTTGCAGTTCTTCTAGAACTGGATGGGATTAAGCTTTCCTCAAAAGTACAGTAAAAGTAAGTTGTTGTTTTAAAGGCTATCACTGAAACATCGCCACCCCACTCTTGTGCAGAATTAGGTTTTGTGTTTTGTTTCACCCTGACTAACTAGTGGTGGAAAGGTTTTGTTTTTAATAAGGCACCTCGTTTTGTCTTTAGAACGTATAACTTAAATCTGTAGTTTTTAAACAAAATGCTTTTATGATTTGAATGCCATTGCAGTAGTTTAGAGTGTGGGTTTAAATGTGGAAATTACGCAGGAGGGCTGTAAGACTTTCATTGAATATGAAGAAAGCACTATTCAAGTCTGTGTTGGATGCACCCTTACAGAAAAAAACTTGCACATGAAAACAATCCAAAACCACGTGTGAGTTTATGCACACGTGAAATGTCATGTTTCTCTCATAAGAGTGCATTCAATGCAGAATTGAATATGATAAACCGCACTAGTCAAGATAAGTCTAGATGTCAGGTTTAAACCTTGTCTACTCTTTTTGCTATGTGATTTGCCCTTATGTATTTTATGCCTCTTGGTGTCAACACCATATTTCCTTGTTTTCTGGGCTCCAGTCCCAAGGGAAACAGTTTTACGAATGTAACTTTAAAAAGTGTTCACCAGACATTTATGTAAATGGTCATTGTTAAATGCTAATAAATAAAAATTATAATTGTATTTTTGCTGCATGATTTGTGGTTTTATGATTATTTGATAATATTTATCAACAGAAAATTAGCAACGTTTCTTCATAAAATTACTAATTAATGTTAGTGTCTGTTGTACTGCATTTCATTAATGTTGATTCTAAAGACAGGATGAATTTAATTACATAATGGGAATTTGGGAGAAAATTGTTCCTAATGATGCTTAAACAGACTTCATGCAAAAGGTAATTTTGGATAATAATAATTACTGTTTCAGAGTCAAATCTGATCTGCCTTTTCGATTACATTTCTAGGGAGCTCTTAAGATCTTGTTTAAATGTGCTACTACAGAAGGTTTTTTAGATAAAGAATGTCAGAATACATGGGTGAATCTTCCTCTTGCGGCTCTTCCTCTCTCCCCTCTTATGTGTTTTTAACTTCCGATGAACTCCAGGACTGTTTGTCTTCTGCAGTGTGCTGGGATGTTTGAACTGCTGTGCTGCTTTGTTTAACCTCCTCCAGCTCTCATAGTCGCCATCAGAGAGAACAGTGTGTGACTTATGTTGGACCCTCACACACACACACACGCACGAATGTAAAATTCATTTTCAATTACTGTAACGGAGTGCTGTTTTAGCGACTTATTTTTTCCAAATAAAGGGACCGTGTATACAAGATTCTTGTATCACACAATTGCACAACTAAAATCACCGTCACTTTCAAAAGACATTTTCATTCTAAAACCCTTTTACTTTGACAACTATACCTTGTAAGCTTTCTGCCTCTTCAGTTAGAAAGAAGCAGGTTTAAATGAAAGATTTCCACTACAATCAGTGAGTTGTCAGATATTCTTAATGCGCAGAATGGATTTATCAATGAGCTTTAATGATGCGGTAGAATTTTTACTCCCGACAAACGTACATTTTATTTATTTGTATAATGTGTAATATTTCTGTTGTTTCTCTTTTACAAACACATTTTTGGCTACAAAAATCTACTAAACGTTTCCATCATTATTCAGCATATAAACAGCATATAAAACGTAAAACATCGGAGATATGTCACAACTGTTCACGACATAATTTATATTTGCTACAGTTAAATAATATATTATATAAGCCTTTATAATATAAGTGACTCTTCCCGGAATAAATGAACGTGGCTCGGGTATGCTCATAAAAACCCAAAAACTATTCCAAACACAAACATGTTTTAGTTTGCAGGACTGAGTTGTATTGTACTCCGAGTATCAGACAGACCTCAGAGCAGGCATTTTAAAATAAAATCATCATACTACGTTATATTATTATATGCGTTCTATACACATTATATCTGTAGAACCCGGTTTGAAGCGCAAAGTGTTCAGTGATTGTGACGCCATAGAACGTTAACTTGAGAATGTTGAGCGCCGCGGATAAAAGGCGCCAGCTTCAGTTTTTAATCCTTGTCTTCGATTCTATTGCTACCTGAACTTATACGTTCAATCAGTTTATCTGTTTTCCTTTTATTGCTGTTTCTATTACACCATCATTCTACTGTCTAATATATATAGAGCAGTAACTGTCATTTATAGAGCGATCAATAATGGCAGCGTTCAACGCCAGCGCTTCGGAAGAGTTTCCCAGCGATCTGTCAGCGTGTTTGTTCGTGGGTGATCTTCACCCAAAGGTGACCGAGCGCCTGCTGCTGCATAAGTTCACCTTCTTTGGCCCTGTGTGCTCCGTGCGAGTGTTCCGAGACATCGTGACCGGCCGCTCTCTCGGGCACGGTTACGTGAACTTTGCGCACTTTCTGGATGCAGAAAAGGCCATGGAGAATCTTATGTTTGACGATCTCTTGGGTAAACCGATGCGCATCATGTGGTACCAGCCCGATTCCACTTTGCGCAGAAGTGGCATCGGCAACATATATATTCGAGGCCTGGCGAAGGACATCGGAGATATGGCTTTATATGACACTTTCTCCGTCTTTGGTGAAATAATGTCATGTAAAGTGACCTGTGATAAATTTGGATCTAAGGGGTTTGGATTTGTCCATTTTAAGAGCTTCGAGGCAGCAGAGAAAGCAATCAAAACTCTGGATGGAATGCTGCTCAACAACCAGAAAGTGTCCATCTGTCATTATAAGAGTTACTCTGAACGCCAAGCAGAACAGAACGCCAAGAAAGCTGAAAAGAGCAGTTATACCACAAGTTTATATGTTCAAAACCTGCCATATAGCCTCAGCAGTAAACAGCTCGCCAAGTTATTTCATCCCTTCGGGACCGTCACCAGTGCCACAGTGATGATGGAGAATGGTTGCAGCAAAGGTTTCGGATTCGTAACATTGTCCACTCCTGAAGCCACAGCTAGAGCTTTAGCTGAAATGAATGGCCGTTTTGTTGGGAACCGAAGATTGTCCGTCGCACTGTCCCGAAGTGCAGAAAAGAGACAGGAAAGAGAAAAAGAGGTGGGCAAGACTGAAATAGCTCCTTCAGTCCAGCCACCTGTGTCTGCTGTTCCACCCGGAAACTTCATGAAGACACGGGCCAACAGTGGCCCTGCACAGCTGCTGTCACAGCTCCAGCCCAGCACTCTAGGGGATGCCAAGAGCATCATCCCTCAGGGGCAAAATTTACAGCGAATGATTTCTGCCACCTTTGTGGATGCTGTAAAGATTGTGATTCACAGGTTGCCTGTCCTGCCATTGACTCACCCTGCGCTTCAGAGTACTGTGAGTGTTTATAGATTTATTGATTATTATTATATTATATATTATATTCTAATATATTAGTATATTGTAGCTTATTAAGTAATTGTCTCTGATATTGCACAGATGGCAGCCATGCACTGTAGCCATGTGAGTCAACATGGACAGCTTCAAACGAACACTCCTCAGAACGCAGTGAGTGTATATAGAAGAAACAGTGTCCAAATAACCATCTCTCCTGATGTTCTGCACATTATTAAAAGCCATGCCAAACAACATATGCAAAATCAAACCAGCACTGTACAACATGCAGTAAATGTGTACAGAAGAAAAAACACTGTTCAAATTACTATCCCAGCTAATGTATTGAACACAATAACATCAGCGATGACAGTTCTGCGCTCCAGACACACCAATCAACTCACACAGAGACCGAATGAAGAGAGTGTCCATCTAAAGATTTCCAGCAGTGCACTGGACATGATTAAAACTGTGATTCTTCAGCACGTCCAACGTAGCTCCACACAGTCTGTCATAAGTGTCCTCTCACACAGAGAGAGTGTTTCCCTCCCCACCACGCAGGCTGCAGTTTTTCAGATGCCGACCCTTCCTGTCAACAAGCCTGCTCTGCTCCATGGGAATTTTGAAAGAAACATTCCACAGGCCAACCGCTGCATGCGCCTGCGACACACCACCCAGCCAGATGCAGTGGGTTTGTTCCATCAAGAAGAGTGTGCTACCATTATCACCCTACAGCACTCTCTGAGAAGTGACGTTCTCCGAGTCCTGCACTCAAGCCAGCCTGCTCTGAGCGCCTGCACCGCTATCAGAAGACATACAACAATGGCACATCAGAAAATGGCTAAAAAGAAGAATAGAAAAGAACCCAAAACCAACATCTCTCAAGAGGAATGTGATTCCAAACAACAGCCGTCATTGTGGGGAACAATGAAAAAAAGCTTGACCTCAGTTGTGTGCAGCCCTTTGACCTGGACTGTCATTGGTATCTGGGTTCTGACACGAATAAAGCGGTGAGCAAGTAACTGAGGAAAAAAATCCCATGTGCAAGAAAAACAATTCCCACGTGCAAGAAAAACAATTCCCACGTGCAAGAAAAACAATTCCCATGTGCAAGAAAAAAAAATTACCACGTGCAAGAAAACAATTCCCACGTGCAAGAAAAACAATTCCCACGTGCAAGAAAACAATTCCCACGTGCAAGAAAAACAATTCCCACGTGCAAGAAAAACAATTCCCACGTGCAAGAAAACAATTCCCACGTGCAAGAAAACAATTCCCACGTGCAAGAAAAACAATTCCCACGTGCAAGAAAAACAATTCCCACGTGCAAGAAAACAATTCCAACGTGCAAGAAAAAAAATTCCCACGTGCAAGAAAAAAAAATTCCCATGTGCAAGAAAAACAATTCCCACGTGCAAGAAAAACAATTCCCACGTGCAAGAAAAACAAGTCCTACCCCTAAATAATTCTACATTTAATGGTGGACACAGTGGACAGGGACTATGACTCAGCTGGCAAAATAAAGAAATTCACTATTGCAATAATGGTGTCATTTGGTTTTTTCTCTGCTTATGATTTTAAAACCTTTGAGTGACAATAATTTGTGTACATGTTGAGTATTAGTGTGACAGATGCCAAAACTAAAATTATTACCTTTATAATAAACCTTTAATACATTGAAAATTCTGCTGCTCTGATTCTCACACAGAACATTTTCATCAGTATTAATTTTAAAATTGTATTCTTTTCATAATCTTATCTGTCAGTATTACACTAAGACAGCAACATCTAACCACATCTTTTAGTTTATATGTTCATGTTTAAAATGGCATTCAAATATCCTTTGTAAATGTAACTCGGCGCATCATAAGATTTACAGGCTAACACATGAAACACATAAAAATGTAGCTGCTGATAAAGCAGGTTCAGAGAAAGGAACCAGCATAATTTACTGACGGTAAATCTGCACAAACTCTCAACACACCAACCTGTACTGTACTGCAGCTGTTCACTGTAAGATCAACTTATCATCAAGATTTATAAGACTCTTTGATTTGATCTCCCAATCAGAGAAAGATGGTTCTCTGTAAATAGGCATTACTTGTTATGCTTACTGTAAATCAATATTTACAATAATGACATAAAACACATGGCACCAAAGTTGGCTTTATTGAATCTATTATTTTCATAGATTTCTAGAGCTATAGTTTGGTGTAGCATAACTGCAAATTCAACAATTATCACAAAGATTGAGAGAGTTCTTTTACCCTGAGCACTCAAGGAGCTAATAATTAATTACCCAATTAACAATTATTTGTACAGTTACATTATTTGCTTATTATTGTGCAACATTTGTGCACATCACACTTCAAACATCACATGATTCAGATGACATGTCATTGTCAGAAAAAGTATTTTACTGAAAAACAAATACACAACGTTCCCACTCATACACAAGGAGAATCATCACTCCTTAAGTTTGCTCTCCAGAAAGTCTTGGATCTTAATACTAATATTTATTGTTAATACTAAGATAATATTAATATTATTATTGATAATGAATATTATTATATTAAGATTATTATTTAATTTTATTAATAATAACTAATATTTTGGGAGCAATAATGTATTTGGTAATTTAAAAGGGAAATCATCAAAATAAATTTAAGTTTAATCTGTTTTTATTTATAATCCTTTTGAAACGCTAAAAAGCTGTATTTTGTAGTATAATACTATACTATTTATGTCCATAGTATAATAATGGCGTGAAGACAAATGTTATTGGTTCACGTGTGTCACATGCCTTATTTATACGTCATGACGTCAAAGGCGTCGTATCTGATTGAAAAGCTAGTTTTATTGAATTTAAGCGAAGGTGGTTGTTGGGTTCAGTGTTATTTTACTATTTCGCGATTAAGGTACTATACAGAAATAATAATGACATATGAATAAATTATTATGGAAAAGAGTTGCAGATTTTCCACAAATTCACAATTTGTGTTCTGTGGATGAAAGAAAGTTAGGAACAACCTGAAGGTGAGTAATGATGACAGAATGTATTTATAATATTTATTATGATTGTTTTTTTGATTAATGCGTCATTATTTAAGTATGATTAAGCACACCGCAGGAAGCTGTGATGGAAACGAGTTCAGAAGTAATTCTGTTACTCTTCCATAGATAATGACATACTGGACAGCAAAGAATAGTCAAGCGTGGCATCTCAGGCTGAATTTGCAGTTTCCTTTTCCCTACATTATTTACATTGCTAAGAAGCCCCTTGGGGAACAGAGGGAATTTTTTTCTAACATTGCTGATCACAAAATGTTCACATTGGGGTGTGAAACAATAGTTCGTTCTCCTTCCTATATTCTTTTCTTTATCCTGACATTTTTGTCTTAAGACAAGATCAGACAGTTGAAGATGAGTTAAAGCACGTATTACAGATGTTTTCTGTACTGTCAAATGTAGTCAGTCATCGGAAAGTTTGATTGCTGTGTGTAATATACATACTCTGTTCCGCAGAAATAGTTATTGTAGGGCGCAATTCTGATTCCGTGCATTGCCAGACTGGGTCTGTTTTATTAGACTGGCACCCATCTTTTCCCAGTGTGGGGCCAATAAAGATCCATAATAAATGATTAGGGGGTTTAGGAGGTTAGTGCTGAGATACAGGTGAGGGCAGAAAAAGTTTGATTTGATATTCCAGAGCAGATCTTTAACCTTCATCAGGCGGGGAAATATGCAGAAGACACAGGAATTGCTGTGTGCTCAACATATTAACCTTGCACACATTTGGATCAGTTCATGATCAATAAAGGACATGAAGGAAGAGTCAGTGCTTGCCTGGTGCAACAGAGAACCTAACCCCTTGTGTTCCCCTTCAGGTGAGGATGAAGTCCTCCAAACTAAACCTAAGTGGATTGTGAGCAAACAGTGATGTTCTCTGAAGGAAAGGCATTAGATGGTTCAAGTGATCCCTGATCACTTGTCGTGTTTGGCACTCGCATGTCAAAATCAGTCCAAGCAGTTGTGGTTCCAGGGACACTGCAGCATGACTCTGCACTTCTGCACTCTGTGTGCTCGCATTTGTTTTTATAATCTTGAACATCAGACATAACAGTGGTGTTACTTACCCTCCCAGCAAGATGCAGAATAGCATGTCATTATCTGCGATGGGAGACGCAGTTAGTAAGGAAAGAATGTTGTGTGTGCTACATTAGTTCAGAGGGTGTTTAAATATAATTAATTGGCTGTCTTTAATAGTTGCATATGGGGTTTATGTTATACGACATCTTAGAAATAAATAAGGTGAGCAGGATTTATATATATTTAAAACTAGAAATATTGAAATTTGGGCTTGTAAATTATGGAAAACCACTGACCAATTTGAGGCAGTTAAAGGAATCATAATATAAAAACTGACTTCCTAATATTTTTGTTGTAGGTGATTCTACAGTGAAGGTTATTCCAGATCATTGTGTTTGTGTTTGTCAATCTTTTCTACTTAAAATGAAACAAATTGTCTCTCCCTTTGAACCTTCTTTCGTTCTTCAGTGAAAGAAAGAAATGACACAAAGTATATTGGCTATTGGGTAATATTAGCCATTTCCAAGCCAGTGCAAAGAATTGTTTTGGCAAACTCGTAATCAGGTCAGTATGTGATCATGTAATTTATATTTTGGTTTTTATGTTTTTAGTATTCATTTAATATTATAACAAGACTAGAAACTGCCCGAACATGGGCGGAAATAATTGTCTTCTAAGAGAATGTAAGATTCAATGCTGGTCACTGCAGCAGTTCAGAGTTGAACAGGGCACTGATTCAGACACAAGAGAACAAAGTACTGTTTAACTTTTGTAGACGATCACATGGCCTTAAACCTGAGTTTAGGTCTGAGTTTAAAACACATATTCTCTGTTTGCTTTGAGTTCAGCTTCTTCAGTCAGAGAACAGAATCTTCATTAAAGACATTTGTGAATTATGACGTATAAGAATATTTTGAAGCTTTAAATATTTAGAATCAACAGTTGGGCTTAATTTTAAATACTGACTTTTGTCAGTATTTGACTATTAATGGGCAGATAGTTATTTTTTTATCCTGCATTACTGTTGCTTGTATTAGGGATCCAGTGGTAAACTGGACAATCTAAGTTGATTTAAAGGCTGTATTCTGCATAGCTCACAACTAGCTGCTTTTGGTAACAATCAGTATATCTTGATTGGCCAAGATTACGCTTTGAGATTCATCCGGACCAATGAAAGAGCAGTACTTCGAGACAGCAGGTGCAGTCTGCGTCTGTGTAGCAACCAAACAGCATTACCCAGCAACAAAAAAGCCACTTAACTACTTCCTCAGTCCAGCAGAAGGCTGAAAATAAGAAGGGAAGTGCTCCTTCGTATTTTTCACCTACATCTAATAGTTTTTTGCAGGATGCAGCACTTCAGTAGCAAACTAACTTGCAGTATTACAATATTTTATATAAATGGATTAGACATGCTGTTCTGTCAAGCAGAGAATGCAAACAGTAGCCACTAATGTTGAGCTAATACATCTCAGATGTGAAGTTGTAGAGAGTTGAGTTAGCGGCGCAAAGGTTGTGGGTTCGATTCCCAGGGTAGCACATGGAGTAAGTGAGTGAGTGAGTGAGTGAGTGTACCCAGACTTTCAGGCAGCTCATAATGAATCTCATCTGTCTGGAAGACCCAGGCATTTAAATACATACTGCCACTGGTTCTTGGTATACAAAGCAAAAACATTTGGTCACTTATTGCTCCTGTTACAGAAGTGTACTAATTGTTACAGATCATTTACAGGGGAACATGTTGTAACTGCAACTGTTGAGTCTCCTTTCTGAGTAATGTAAGCAGTTTTCTGACACCTGTTGTAGAATTTTTTCGTGTAGATAATGATGCAGTTCATTGTGTTTAATGAAAGAATAATTACCAGCATTTGTACAGAGAGTTTTTCTCCGCATGTTTGGGAAAAGATGCGCACTTGTTTAGTATCGACAAGCTCTGCACTCTTGGGAATATGAATCAGCCTGTGGGGAGGGGGGGGGGCAGAGAGGTTATTTGATGCAGGGGATTAGGAGCTCACTCACTAGTCAGTATCAAGACATCCAATCTGCCTGGCAACCATTGCCATGCAGACGTTAGGTCTCTCAACTATATGTGAGAGAATTTCTTTCTCTCCCACCCTGTCGTTCTCGCTCTCTCTCCCACCCTGTCGTTCTCGCTCTCTCTCATTCTTGTGGAAAGGGTCATAACCCTGAGCCCAATTATGGTCACCATTGTGACCCCTGAATAGGAGATTTTGTTTCTTTCTCTCTTTGTTTTTGGGGGGCGAAGGTGTCTTCACAAGACACAGAGTGACAGAGACTCTTTGAGGGGGGGGGGTCGTTCTCACAGGAGAATCTCGCCTCCTTGGAGTTTCGGCTTCCACGCCCCGCGTTATCCCCACAGTGTACCATCACAACAATCCCTGAACAGATGGCGCTCTGCTTGAAAATCGAGCGACGACCACCGGCTAGCAACCAATCGCCTGCTCGGGAATCGGCTGACTCGCCTGGACAGCGCCAGGTGCTGTCAGCATATTTTTTTTGGCGACGCAGCGCGGGTTTCACGGTGAGACGGCCGAACACGCGGAGGTAATATCCGGTCAGTGCGTTTCTGGCACACGGATTACTGCAAACCTGGTCATGCGCTCGGCGAAGGTTGCCCAAGAACGATCGCGGAGTGGATGTAATGAAACGATGTTTTAATCGAAACGATTTTTAACCGTCAAACGTTTTGTTATACGGAACTTAGAGCGACGTGATGGTACTGATCTATTTTTTAAATACTGATTTTTCTCTTTGTAAGGGCATGGAAGCTGTTTTTCGCACCTATAAGTGCATGAAACGGTGAACGCCAAAGCGTAACTTCAGTACCGGAGCGTGTGGGCTTCAAAACCAAAGAGGTATGGAGAGATTGACTTTGATCCGTGAACATAAAGCCACAGCATTGTCTTTATTTACGGCCATCTTTGCGGGTGCAATCTAAACATTCTCGAACTACTTTCTTCCGTACCGTATACCGCAACGCAGTATTTTAAGAAAACATGTCTTAAACTTTAACAACCTTTTGGAAGTTTAAAAAGAATCCGCAGCACATCATAAACAGAAATGTTTGTGGTTTAGGATTCTGGAAATTGAGGAACGGAAGCTTATAGACACATCGCATGAACGCCTCTGTTGCGCTAGGGATGTTCTGTAATATTTCATCATTTATTGCTCGTTTCACATAAGAGCCAGAGTCGAACAATAGCACGACTGATGCTCATTTCAGTGAGTGCCAGCATGTATGTGCAGGGCAAATTCATCCGTTTAATTGCAAGTCAGACACGAATGGTGGTGCAATAACGCGTTTACCAGTTTTGGTGGTTTCATATATGTAGTACAGTGTTACATATGTAACATAAATACTTTAATTTGGCTTGTTTATATTGTTCGTAGCGACTCGTAGTTGTTTTTTTTTTACTTATCCTCCCGGGAGTGACTGTATACAATAATTGTTGCGGCAGTCGCTAGCAAACTTCGCGTTATTGCTAGGTCACCGGTAGCGCGCGCGCTGCAGATATGTGATTTGAATGTCAATGTCCGCGGGCGCTCCAGCAGATCGTCTTCGCTTACTCATAAACAGAAAGACGCTACAGCTTCTGCAGGAAAGACATTAAACACAGGACGACGTAATTAAATCAGAAAGGATGTATGCCACTCACAACAGTTCAACTCTGGTCAGAGGTATGATTCACCAGGCCGTTCATAATACCCCTCAAATTAAGAGCTGGCAAGTGTACAAGCTTTCTAATGTTGGACATTAAACATCTACTCTCTCTGCCTTCTTGATTCTAGAATGA
Source organism: Botia almorhae (assembly GCA_036877575.1). Taxonomy (NCBI): domain Eukaryota; kingdom Metazoa; phylum Chordata; class Actinopteri; order Cypriniformes; family Botiidae; genus Botia; species Botia almorhae. Next base: position 25,826 of record JAZGTJ010004081.1, read on the forward strand.
GATTAATGACCAGTAATAATTTTGTCTTTTGGTTTTAAAGAAAAGGGCCTTCAGAACATGAACATGTGGTGAACAGATCTACATCTGGTGCTGAACTGAAATGGCAGGTGTTTCAGATGGCTTGCATTGATTTTCACAGCTGTCATTTTATAAGGCCCGGGATGTAATGAATGGTGACTGGACCAAGGGAAGTGTTTAGAATGGTGTACACAGCCATTAATGTGACCACAAATCAACAGCTAATTTGTTCATCCTGTTTACTCATGAAGTGTGAATGTTGATGTTAGATGTATTAAAGATGTATCTTTAGTGTGTAAGGCAAATGATACTGTACCAGATACTGACTATAAACACCTGTGCATGAACATTCTATATTAATGCATCATGTTGTTATGTTGCTTGGCAACAATAAAGCACCTGCAGTTGATAGGATATTGAAAGTGTTGTAAGCATTGGTCTAATAGTGCTGTTGTCATGCGTTAATGTGTGTAAAGTGTTACTGCAGGTCGGGGGATTTTAGATACTCTGCTCACCATTGTGTATTCAAACACTGTTACCGTAGTTACACATGGTCTCTTATGAGTTACTGTTTAATTTACCAAGAAGTCCACATTTAAAGAGATAAAGAGAAACATTTAAACCAGAAAACCTGTTTGTTGGCTTAGAATACATGATTGTCGCACACTGTTGCTGACTGACGCTGTGAAATTGGAAGCGTTTGGATGCGTGCAGTGAGATTGGATTAAAAACACTGTATCTGTGCAAGAGTGTTAGTGCTGTTGAGCCAGTGTTTGCATCATATGTGAGAGCAGATGGCCTGTTTGCTGCTCTGACACAATAATGTGCCACTTTTTAGTGTCTTTGACTTGCAACAGTTAATTAACATGCTTGATATTTTCATTCAAACCTCAAAATCACTGTCCAGTGTTCAGTGAACTGTCTTTAGTAAACCTGGTTAGATTCTTCACTGCATTACAAAATAGTGTCGATTACTGAGGCAAAAGATAGTGACCGCAGTAGTTTTAAGATAACATTTTATATACAAGCCATTTTTAAATGTCTTTCACTGTACATGAACAGTTTTAGATCAGGAGTATGAAAGAACATGTCAGATTACAATAAGAAAAGTTTCTGTTTTTACATTGTCCTTATATTCATATCAAGGTTTACTGCATATGCAATATTTAGAGAAAAGATGCAACTTAATTTTAATTCTACAATCTGCATAAGTAATAAAAAGTAATAAATAATACATGTTTAAAAGTAATAAAATAATTAAAAAAAACCTGCATAGGTTATGAAACAAACTGCAGGTATTTGTAACTGTACTTGGTTTTCACACCGTGACTAAATAACAGTTTAATGTAGATCAATTTAAAATCTTTGTAAATCTGTTTTGAAAAAGTTTTCTGTGCGAGCTGTTTGGATAGATTAAAGCCCTCTATTAAATTTCGCTTCTGAGAAGTTTTATTTTGCTCAAGCATAATCAGCTACTTTTATTAAACATAATCTACATATATCTCTTCTGTAGTCATTTTTAACACTCTTGAATATTTTGCATTACACTGATAAGCTTTGCGATTCTTGATTTAACCATGTATAGAGCACATTGTTTTCAGCATTACAATGCATAATTCTTACTTTAATCTCATAAACTCTTCGTTTTTAAAGGATGTTTATTAGATTATGCTTGTAACATTTTATCTTATAGAATCTTTCCTTTCATTGTTGTAACTTAAGCTTTTGTTTGTTTTTTTCAGATCAGCTCTCCAGACTCCGTTTTAAGCTGTGAGAAACTTTGATCCCATAGGAAATACACTCTTTTAAATCTCCCGGAAGCTCTTTGACTTCACTGTTTCAGCAGCTTTCAGAAGGATAAGAGAGCCGTTCTGACACTTCTGTTGAATGGGAGTCTGACCATTTCGCTTTTTGTGTTGCTGTTTGAATTCCACAGAATGGCAGGAGGGACTGTTTTTTCTGTTGCATGGGGCCAGTTTTGTCTCTTCCTGCTTCTGATTTTACTTAGTGTCTCTTCTGGGCAAAGTACAGAATGTCCTCAGCTTTGTGTCTGTGAGATTCGTCCATGGTTCACGCCGCAGTCCACCTACAGGGAAGCGACTACAGTTGACTGCAACGACCTTCACCTTGCGCGCATACCGGGAAATCTGTCCTCTGATACACAGGTGCTGCTTCTTCAGAGTAACTTCATCTCCAGAACCAGTGATGAGCTAGAACAGCTGCTAAACCTGACAGAACTGGACCTGTCTCAGAACAACTTCACCACCATCCGAGACATCGGTTTGACCAACATGTCACAACTCACCACGCTTCACCTGGAGGAGAACCAGATTGTGGAGATGCCAAACTTCAGTCTGCAAAACCTCACCAGTCTGCAGGAGCTGTACATTAATCACAATCAGATCAGCTCCATTGCTCCGTGGGCCTTCGCCGGTCTGCAGAACCTGCTTAGACTTCATCTGAACTCCAACAGGCTAAAGGCCATTGAGAGCCGCTGGTTTGAATCGACTCCCAACCTTGAGATCCTGATGATTGGGGAAAATCCTGTGGTTGGCATTCTGAATTTGAACTTTAAGCCTCTGATTAACTTGAGAAGTCTGGTGCTGGCAGGAATGGCACTCACAGATGTTTCAGGCAATGCCTTTGTTGGACTGGACAATTTGGAGAGTTTGTCTTTCTATGACAATAAACTGGTTAGAGTGCCACGGACTGCGCTTCAAAAACTCCCAAACCTGAAATTTTTGGATTTGAACAAGAATCTCATACGTGCAATTTTGGAGGGTGACTTTAAGAACATGATGAGGCTGAAAGAACTTGGCATTAACAACATGGTAGAACTTGTGTCCATTGAACGTTTCGCCTTGGATAACCTTCCTGAACTGACCAAACTAGAAGCCACAAACAACCCCAAGTTCTCCTACGTGAGCCGTTTAGCATTCCGTGACCTGCCATCACTGGAGAGTCTAATGCTTAATAGCAATGCTCTGAACTCCCTGTACCAGACAACAGCAGAGTCTTTGCCCAACCTCAAAGAGATCAGTATCCATAGCAACCCACTGCACTGTGACTGTGTCATTCAGTGGATGAGCTCCAACAAGATAACCGTTCGATTCATGGAACCTCTCTCCATGTTCTGTGCAATGCCACTTGAGGTCAGAGGTCAGCGTGTAAAAGAGGCGCTTTCTCATAAATCTTCAGGCCAATGTCTGCCAATGATTTCTCCCCATACCTTCCCCAATCACCTTGACCTGGACATTGGGATGACTGTAGACCTCGACTGTCGTGCAACAGCTCAGCCTGAACCAGAAATATACTGGGTAACACCATCTGGAAACAAAGTAATGATAGGTACAAACTTTGATAAATACCAGCTCAACAGTCCTGGGACTTTACGCATATTCAATATTCAGGTGGATGACTCCGGTCACTACACCTGTGTGGCCCAGAATACAGAAGGAGCTGACACTAGGGTCACGGCCATTCGGGTCAACGGAACTCTTCTGGATAGCACCCAGCTCATGAAGATCTACGTGAAACACACAGAGTCTCACTCAATATTAGTGTCCTGGAAAGTGAACTCCAATGTCATGACGTCTAATCTGAAGTGGTCATCAGCCACAATGAAAATTGACAACCCTCACATCACCTATACAGCTAAAGTCCCTGTAGATGTTCACGAGTACAACCTCACCCACCTTCAACCAGCCACTGAGTATGAGGTCTGTCTCTCCGTCTCCAATATTCACCAGCAGACCCAAAAGTCTTGTGTCAACGTCACAACCAAACATGCCACATTCTCTGTGGAAATCTCTGAGCATGCCACCAGTACAGCTCTTGCAGCTGCTATGGGAATAATACTGGCCATCATCAGCCTGGGATCCATCACAGTCTATACTGCAAGGAGATGGAAGAGGAAAAACTACCATCACTCCTTAAAGAAGTACATGCAGAAAACCTCCTCCATCCCCCTAAACGAGATCTATCCACCCCTCATTAACCTTTGGGAGTCAGATAGTGAAAAGGACAAAGACTGTTCTTCAGAAACTAAACCTACCCAGGTTGACACAACAAAAAGTTACTACATGTGGTGAAGCTCACCAGACTTTTCTTCTTCAGAGCACAAAGACACACCTTTGCTTATTTGTGCGTAAAAACAACATGAAATTCTGACGGTTTGGAAGACAGTAGCGCCTTTTTTCTTTGACTTTCAGTATGGCAGCTTTGTTGAGTTTCTGAGACATGTTAGTATATGTGCTTTATTCATTCATTGTTTTTAACTTTGGATTAACTTTGGGTTGAATGTTAGCACTGTATCTGATCCGGTATGGATATGACTGGCAGTATTCATAGTTTCTTTCGTATAACAGTGTAACTGCTGTGCACTGAAATATATTTACACAGTTGTCCTTGGACTTCACTGTAAGGTGAATAAATTATGTAATTTATTCTGTAAAATAAATTCTGTAATGTTGTATTAACTATAATTGAACATTTTGGATTTTCTTAAAAATACATTTTAGATTTGGATGTTTGCAGATAAAAGAACTTTAAACCAGCAATAGAAACATGAATATTTAATATTTAGGTAGTAGAAAAATGCTTTCTTAAATTAAATTCTTCATTTTTGAATGGTCTAGAATCTGTAAATCACTTTTTTTATACACGTAAAATATATTGCATATTACAGCGCAGACAAAAATAAAATGCAATTTTGTTCAGATATTTTTATACAATGTATAAATTGTATAAATAAAGTTGTAAAGTGTCATCATTTTAAAGACATTTGTAAAGTTATTAAAGATTATGCACATATCCACCATTCAATTCAGTGAATGAAGCCAGCGATCAAAGAGCAAGTGTTCACATACAGACAGTTTCATGCAGTTGACGAGTCATGAGGAAGTACTCAACAATGTCCATATCTGTAGGGTTGTGATGTTTTCATAGCTCAGGAAACACAATGGACTGATGAGAATTTTCATATCACAATAATGTCTTTAGCAGATGTTTCTGTATCATGTCCCAGTACTGTCACAGTACAGAGAAAAGCCACCAGTCCCCACCTTATTTCTCCAGCTGTCTCTCTCCCATCAAAGATCTGATCCATCACTGCTGTTGACCTCATATCTGTGGAGATGGTGAAGCTTGAGAGATTTCTATGATGTGATGAAAGGAAGTTTATTTGAAGGGCTTTTCTGAATCTTTTGTCTGTGTGTGAAATTTGTTAGCTTTGTGGGCGTGTGTTATTCAGACAGAGGCAGAGAGAGAGAGCAGATCTGAGTTATAGTGTTATAGTGTGTGTCATGCTTGGGTTTGGGGGGGGGGTACGGTGTTCATTTG
>JAZGTJ010004082.1:0-32339 GCA_036877575.1 Botia almorhae
TTTGCACTTTTTTATAAGCTGCTCTTCTTTGTTATTAAAAGTTGTTCAGGCGGTGTGATTTAATTTAATTGATTTGTGTGCGCGTCTCTGCGCGAAATATGTTTTGGATGTTTATGTTAATTTAATTCTGTTTGACTGTTGTATTTGCACTGTTTTATAAACTGCTATTTGTTGCTAATGAAAGTTGTTAATATTGTTGTGCATGTTATTTTGTTATTGTTTCAGTATTAGTGTTTGGTATTCAGTTTCTGAACGGTTTAGGCACAAGCCAACAGTTTGGTGATGCTGTCTGAGCCTTACGTCATATTTTTTTAATTATTCATGGTAATACCGTATACCGAGGTATAATAGGGAGGAGGTTTGACGGTATCAAAATTTGGATACCGCCCAAGCCTAATGGCCAATCAATGAACAATTTTTATTTGCAGTAACTAACATTAACAAAGATTAAATGTTGTGATGTATTGCTCATTGTATTTTATGTAGGGTATTGTACTATTGGCTTAGCAACATCCTAAAAGCAAACTGTCAAAAATTATTTGTGAGTTAAGTAGTGAGTACTTGTGTGGCATGCGAAGTTACTGTCACAAAAAGAGATCATTCACTAATAAAGTTCCATTATGAAGAAGTTTACTAGGGTGTGGAACAGAGCCATCGTCATGTTAATGTGGAAACTCAAACTCACCTTGACTACTTCCTCATGTTTCATCTCTGTAGAGTTTTCCTTCTGATGAGGGCTGGCCATTCGCCAAATACCTGGGGGCCTGCGGGAGGATGGTGGCGGTAAATTATGTGGGCGAGGAGCTCTGGAGCTTTTACAATGCACACTGGGAGAAGAGAGTGGATCTGGCCAAGCAGTTGATGGACATTGCTGAGCAGCTGACCAACAATGACTTTGACTTTGCCCTTTATCTGCTGGATGTCACCTTCGACAACTTCGCCGTCGGGCCGCGTGATGGAAAAGTCATTGTTGTTGACGCAGAAAATGTCATAGTGGCAGACAAGAGATTAATAAAACAAAGTGAGTTTGCTTTTATTCCTTTGTTCCCCCTGGCTAGTTTACAATATTAATAAATTGTGCATGAAACGTTTATCCTGGTTAGATGTTTTTTCTCCACTTTTATATATTCTTGACCCACATTCAGTATTTCCTCAGTTTGGGCTGGAGCATCTTAAGCTTCAGGATCGTTGTCAACATAAATGTTTTCCAGAACATTCAGACTGCATTATCATAGTCTCGCAGACCAGGTGGAAACCTGTGCATGGGCCTCCCACCATCCAAGACGTTCAACTATAGTGTTTGCACTTTCTATTCTGGTACTATTCTGTAGCTCATGTAACGCTACACCTGAATAAAGCACCTACGGTCAATAAATGCTCCTGTAATGCTGCAGAGCCCCTAATTAGATAAAGCATAGGATTTAGATCCTAGTTTCACATTTGAGTAAGTGTTGCTGTCGTAGAATTTATATAGCAATAGATGAATGTGACCTAAAGCTGCACTTTAGAATCTGGATGGTAAAGAGTTGGCATGTGATTATGCATTGCTGAAGCAAATATGTATGCCAGTGTATCTGCTACCCAGAGGGGCCAAACTGGGCTGGCAGATACACTTGGAGCACGTGTGCTTCATAACAATGCCCGTTTGCTACTGTGTGCCAGTGTTTATCTGAATAGAGTGTGTGCGCGTGTGTTGGACAGGTCTTTCTGAAGTGTTAGGTTAGGTTAGAAGTGTTTTTAAAACGTACTTTCTATTCTGAACTGATGTGCAAAATGTTGTAACTGATGTTGTGTTGTGAAAGCTCTACACTAGACCTGAGTGGGTGTCAAGGTTGCAAGTCATTCTGTGAAGGGTGGTGGGTGGAAAAAAAAAATGGCTTTTTATTTATCTTTTGACTTTAATTAATTTCTTGGTACAATTTCTCAATGCATTACAAAATGTGATCACGGTAAGGATTTACCGGTGCACGATTTGTGCCCTTCAGAGGCTTTTTCTGTTCACAGGAGGTAGTGTTCTTAACACAATTTCTTAATATTTCAAGTAGTCAGAAGTGCCCTAATTGAAGAGTCACCCATGTATAGAATACCTGAATAACTAATTACATTTACACTAGTATACAACAGCACTGCGGGGATGCTGTATCACACAATGCATTGCACTCAACTTGACCTTCCATTTTCAGTGTAACAAATAAGTGAGCTATTTATTATTTTTTAAACTTTTCCTTGTCTTCCTATTTTATCAACCTGTCAAAAGTGAAAACATTTACACAAAGATGGATTAAAAATAAATAAACCTTTATTCCCGAAATGATAATTGGATTCCATTCCTTGAGCTAAATAAATGTAGGCATTGTACATTTCGTTTTTATTCAGCACAAATTTGCACTAAAATATTGTTTTGCTATTATATGCAATTAATATGGTTAAAATATTTAAACAAAAATTGCTTTATATGTTATCAGCATGCTAATGGCCAGGAAAGCAATGAAGCGAGCATGTGCTCTGATCACATCACTGCCTCTGGATATCATAATTGGCTCCCCAGAGAGTGATTGGCAGCACGGTGACTTCATTTTCTCTAATTAGTTATTGGCGTGATATTGAGCTGAGTCAAATGACCAGGACAGCAGATCTCTTACTCTTTAAGGGCTTTATGACTCAATATAGTTCTGCTGATGAATAGTTGTCAGAGCCTGGTCTATTTCTGCACCCCCACCACCACCTTCAAAAAGCTCTGTAAGAATTCTTCAGAATTATTGATTGGTTTAGCATTAAAATGGGTAAAGAACTACACCTTATGTCAGAGAAATTTCTTATTTATTCTTAAAGTGAATAGCTGAATCGAGACAGTGTCTTTAACTTGTCAAAAGCACAACATGCATTAAAATTGAATAACTCCGACAGACAGTTCACAAAATAAAGCACCAGGTAATTATAAATATTTTGCTTGTTTGTTTCATGTTGACTGCTATACAGCTGCAAACTGCAAGTTGTACAAGAAACAAAAATGTTTCTTGTACATTTCTAATTTACTTAAGTGCATTCCTGGTCATATTATGATGAATAATCAGTGCACAGTGCCTCTGTAATCATTTATTAAAGTGTAATTTTTTTTATCAACACTTGCTGCAAGGCCAGATTCTGTTTCGTATTAAAATTTATTTAGCAAATGCTGTATGGTGACTAACATTTGTTCTTGTATATTATTTTGATAAATGTTATGCATTTTTTGACCTCGTTTTTCCATTCATTCAGACAAACCAGAGAACTATGACATTTGGTACGAGAGCCGCTATGAGGAATGTGACAAAGAAGCCTGTCTCTCTTTCTCCAAAGACATCCTCTGCTCCCGAGTCACGGTAGACCACAACTACTATGCTGTCTGTCAGAACCTGCTCTCCAGATTCTCCACCTGGCGAGGGACCACAGGTGGTCTTCTCCACGACCCCCCCACTGATGTGGTCAAGGAGGGGCGCCTCACGGCTCTGCTGGACGAGTGCACAAGGCCTCAGAAACGTTACGGTCGCTTCCAAGCAGCTAAAGAACTTCGGGAGTATCTAGCACAACTTACACAGATGAGCGATATTAACAGGTAGTGTCAAGAACAGGGGACAGAGTCCCCTCCTTAGCATAAGTACAACAGCTAGATTTTTTGTGGACCTGTGACGGTAGATGTATATCAGTCACACCTTTGGTTCTGGCCGGGGATAATTGAAGATGTTTGCACATGAACATGAACAAAAGGGTTGTGTGAATCAAAGCAGGCTAGAGGTTCAAACTGCTGTGACCACACTGGTTTGTGTGTCTGTTTACCTACTGAAAAATCCAGCTTAAGCTGCTAGCTGTGTTTTGAAACACAGTAGCTGGTTTCCAGCTGGCTCTATCTGATCCAGATCCATTAGTTGGTCCAAATCAGTCATTGGCTGTTCAACCAGAGACCATTTTCCCAAAACCTGCTTGACCACCTGATGCTGCTTAGACCAGCTGGCAGCTGTATTGTTTTAATATAATGACCAGTTTAGACCAGCTATTGTATTCCACACAGCTCCCAGTGTAAAATGGATTTCCAGTAATGGTATGTGTATGTAATTCTGATATCTGATGCTTCAGTAACCCTCCTGGCATTGTGTATTCTGATTCAAATCTTACAGTGTGGTTTCCATTTAATTTATAGTAGTGTGCTGTGAATGCACTGTGAGCAGGGGTCATTATTAAAATGACACAGGAAGCTAATACTCTGTTTTACTTCCTAGCTCTATTGTGTTTATAAGCTTTATATTAAATTAACCATCTAGTTCCTTTGCTACGGGAACCTCAGTCATGTCTTAACTGAGTTTGAAAGCCTGCTTGGCCAAATTATGCCTCTTATAGAAGGGAAATTTGATAGTCTTTCCTGTTACAATGAACCTGCTCAGCGAGACTTTGATGCTTAATGTGAAAAGTGGCAATTGGTTTCAGTGGCGGTAGCTTGAGGGTGTTTTTTGTTTGTTTGTTTTGTTTTTTTAAACACAAAAAAACAATCCATAAAAGAAAACAAAATGGATTTAAAACAAAAAGATGTATGCAAGAATAAAAAATACCAAAGAAAATTGTCGTCATTGTTTGGATAATTTTGTTCTTTTAGCAACGCTTTGACCCAGATTACTCCAAAGGGAAACCACATAAAACTGTCATGTTTCATGTTTTTCATCTGTTAGTGTTTTTTTTGCCTTTCTCTTTATGGACCAATGCAGTTAATGTCTTTGTATGAGACTTATTATGATGTTCTGTCTACTTTACTTCACTTCACTTGCACCGTGTTGAGTTTACAGACAAGTTGCACTACATTGTCACAATCATTGTTACCCAGAATCCTTTGCTTTTGCCCTCTTAACAGTTTTGTGACCTTTGCAAAGATATTTATGTGCATTTTTCTTGTTTCTTTTCGCCCTGCAAGTGAGACTTCATAATAAGCAATATTGGGACTTTATGGAGTGTAATGAACTATTGCTTTAAACTTCTTTTTGTTTCATGTTGTATCCTTATGTGGTCTAAAAATGTTCATATCCTTCACTTGCAGTGGAGGTGCATTTTCTGTAAGAAAAATCATCTGCTTTCTGTATGTGTTTTAAGACTGCGGAAAAGTCTGGTCTTACTGTGCCTTTCATTCAAAGTTGTATTTTCAACTGGATAAGAAAGTATATTAAAGTATATCAATACTTAGCTGGTCTGATTGATTTGTATTATTGAATCAGCAATATTAAATCCATTTGGAACATTTGATAATAGTAAAAATTTAATTTTCTGCAGCTTCCTTTTGCAGGTAATTAAGTGTGTGTGTGTGTGTGTGTGTGTGCGTGTGTGTGTGTGTGCGTGTGTGTGTGTGTGCGTGTGTCTGTGTNCAGGTAATTAAGTGTGTGTGTGTGTGTGTGCGTGTGTGCGTGTGTGCGTGTGTCTGTGTGTGCGCGTGTGTGTGTGTGCGCCTGTGTGTGTGTGCGCCTGTGTGTGTGTGCGCCTGTGTGTGTGTCTGTCTGTGTGTGTGTCTGTGTGTGTGTGTGTGTGTCTGTGTGTGTGTGTGTCTGTGTGTGTGTGTGTGTGTGTCTAAACACCACCATATGGTTTCATCTGGAATGAAGCCAACCCTTGTATGTTGAGCAGAAGATACAAAAGTGTGAGAAGACTGCCAGATAAACCAAACCAAACACTCCGCCTATTGTGGGTCCGTCCTTCAACTTGTTTTATTGCACTGAAGCAATTCACATTCTGTTGAACAGAACAATCAGTAGTATTGTCAGAGTAATTTTAATTCAGGAACAAATGTCAGTTGTCTGGCAAAACATTACTTTTGTTGGCCAAAGCCTTAAAATAATGAAAGCGTTTGCCATTCCCTTGACCACAAAAGTGATTAATATCAGGACCTGGAGCTGGAACCAAGGTTTGCTCTCCTTTATCACCAGAGGGGCTCTGGTGATAAATGGAATGACTATGGGCTAAAGTTAAACACATTCACCCATGGCATCTAAATATAGATTTCTTTTTCCTTTGCAAAATCCACAGTAAGGATTAAAAAGTACAGAGTCAGCGCAGCCTTGGCGGTTCTTCGAAATCTTGTGAAGAGAGCAAAATGGAGTTAAAAAAAGCACATACAAAATCCCAGACAGTCCAAAAGTATTTATATTATTCCCTCATTCCATATGCTTCCTCATGTCAAAAGTTAAACAAGCAAAAAGTTTTGGGTTTTCTTAAAGTGGACAAAAGTACCTTAATGCCATGATATTTAAATATTACCGCAATTCCATGGTGCAGCTTACCCTGCCTGTTTCTGTGATGCAGGTCTTTTTTTAGGATGGATGAGGTTCTGCTGTATGTCTTGAGTTACAGGAAGAGGCATAGTGGGGCACTTTCCCAGAATGCAATGCTTCCACCCTTTCCCAATGTAACAGTCTCAGTAAAGCTCTCTTAGGTTACAAGATTTTTGTAACCTAAGAGTTTTATTTGTTAGTGATGAAAAATAGCTTGTGATGGATATGTGCCTACACTATGTGACAGGAACAAAAAAATCACAAGTAACTTTTTGGCAGCAAATTCAGTTAGAGTGAAAAAATGGTGCACAGTGGCAGTTATTATACTAAGATTGTTAGATATCACCTTCTAAGTTCAAGTTGTCTGTGCAAAATTATATTACTATATTATATAACAAACCTTTTGTGGTTTAACACATTGATGGTCATGTCAAAATGATTGTGGTAAATGGCAGCATGACACAGGTGGAGTTGTATTTAACCAAAACATTATGGGTCAAAGCAGGGGCGCCGCTCGCAATTTTGGGCCCTATGACAAAATATGAGGTTGGGCCCCCCTAGTAGTGTTATTACTAATAAAGCAGATCTCTGGGGGCCCCTAAAGGGCGTGGGCCCTTAGAATTGTCCTAACTTTCCCCCTCTTAGCGGCGCCCCTGGGTCAAAGTTAAATGCCTTTTATAACTCTGATAAAACACACACAAGCACTGTTTAGTAAGATTTACAAAGTAAACCATAAATCAGTTAAGTGATTTCAGTGTCAGTGTAATGACTAATTTACAGCTGTGACTAACATGATTTGGTCTCAACAACACAGCTGCCTTGTTTATGATTATGCAAACAAAAACATGTCATATGTCAGCAATACTCAGATCAGCCGCATGGTTGCAGTTTTATGAAATTTGAGCTGTAAACACAAATGTTACAGTCAGGACTTTATGAACAATCTTAAAAGTGGAGGGAGCAATGTAAAACTTAACTTGCTCATGATTATGAATGAAGTAATGTGACGTTTACTCTGTGGTCTTAATTAATTTGCTGAAAGGCAAGCAGATATCTGACACAATACAATCTGCTTGATCTGAACTATGGTGTGTTGTGTCAAATACCTTTTTCAAATGCTTAAACTGTAATTATTTTCTTCCAAAAGAGGGGGAGGGGTGCAGTTACACATTTCCAAACCCCCACCTGTATGTCCCTGGTTACAGCTTTATTTCACTATAAATCAGTGTAGGGATTATGAACAATAAATCTAAAAAGTTCAAAAATAAAGTCTAATAATTAAGACCCATATTTACAAGCACCTGACTGGATGCTGCCTATACATCCCATAACACTATAAGCTTAGCTCCCTGAGTCTTATCTGTCAGCCCGACCCTGCAAGGTGATCACAGGCACAGAGATTTGAGAAACAGAGTGTGTGAAAAACCAACACAGCGGGGTGTCTGAAGAGCTGTGCTGTATTACCCTCTGCGCCCATATAACCATGCAACAGAAAACATATAGGATGTGATTACTATTTACCTGTTCAAAAGAAAAAGAGAACACCATCCATGGCCCACCACCAACCCCCCAAAGGCACTTTTAGAGCTGTGCTGGCCCAATGATTACAGATCTCAGTCTGTGTGTGTGTGTGGAGCAGCACGCTGACCCCTCTGCCATCTATCTCTATTACTGACAAAAATAACACAGCACTGCAGGACACCGTTTTGTCATCGCTCTTGTCCCTTGCTGCTAACTCAAGAAGTCTTTGTTTTATTTAAAGAAACATTTCAACAAGAAAGGAAAACTCAGTCGTCAATTCACGCAGCTTCATGTCAATTCATACCCATATGACTTCTTCAATGCAACACAAAAGGAAATGTTTTCAAAAATGTCCTGGCAGTTTTTTAACCGTACAATTTTATCAGACATTTGTGTGTCTCATTCTCAGTTCTCAGTGTTTGTAGCTGTGTCCACCTTGTCTTCAATGTTTCTCTTATAATTGCTTACCAAAAATAGATACAAATAAGATAACTGTTGCTATATTAAAAAATATTGACGATTGCAGACTTGACAAGTCTGAGTTTAGTTTGTGACATCTGAACAAAATGAGGGTGAGTAAAAAGTGACAACCTGTATTTTCAGCTGATCTTATCCTTTAGATCAGAGATTTCCAATGAAGTTCACAGACCAGCTGAGTTTAGATTTATCGCTAAGTAAACTCACTTGAACCAGCTAATCTAGGTCTTTGGGACTGCTAGAAACATCCAGGCAGGTGTGTTGGAGTAGGCTGGAGCTTAACTGCAGGTCTGTGGACCTCCAGGAACATGGATTAGAGATCCCTGCTTTAGATGACTAATGTGCTTGAGTACAATAACATTTAGATGAATACCCATGGTGTATAACTTCCAAATAATTAGTAACAAGTCTCCAAATATATCACCATTAGAATCACTGATATATTTGTCTCAGTTTGTGGTGAGAACAATGAATATCCAGTTTACCATCCACAGTTTCCCCTCCTCATGTTTCATTTTTAGGAAATAAAGCTCAACTAAGATTTTACAGCTTGAAAACATCTATTGTGCCTTTTTTGTGCTGAATCACCATTCCCCTCCTTTTAGAGCAAACCAGGTTTTTCATCTCTATTAAATGAATGGAGAGTAAAGACCTGAGGTGCATCCACAGATCAAATGCATTGACATGCTGACTCAGACACAGGACGCTCAGAGATGCAGGAAATTCTTCAGCATTGTAAAGTGGATCGATAAAGAAAAGCTTGTAATTCAGAACAGCACTGTGCCGAGCCAACAAAAGAGGGATGCTTCAGCTTCATCGTTTGATCAACATGTCACTCAAGATCAGATTCGATTCAGACGTGCTGTTGACAACATGCGTGTCTTCAGGTAGGCTCACTTCAGGTAGGGGGATTAGAAAAGGTCAGTGGGTTCTGCCCAGGTTTGCAGTCTTATAGAGTCAAAACATTTGTTGTAGAGTACTACTTTGGCTACTAACACACTAGATTTTGGTTTGTAGTTTTATACTGTTTATAAAACAGCAATGATTAGTCCTTTTAAACCTTTAAAAAAAATGGAACTATGCATTTATACTGGAAGTTTAGCTTGTGTGAGCAGGGAGAGATTAACACAGTTCAGTGGTTTCTGCATGTCAGGTGGAAATCTTACTAAAGACACAGCAGCTGGAGCCGCTGCCCACGTGTAATTCCTCGTGTGGAAAACAGAATAAACCCAGGAAGTGGAAAGCCCTGTGAAAGTCTACGCAGTAGACCAACATGATTGCTGTCCTCACTAGGGTAACTTGATATGGGTATTTTATATCATGGCATAACAGACTCTGTGATTGTGACAGATCACCCATGGTGCCCATATGTGACATCCTATCAGTCCAACTTCCTTCATTATCTAACATTGTGTGTGTGCTGCAAGTGGAAAATGGTGATGCTAATTTGTGCTAATTATAAAACCAGAACCGTGCTGAAAAATAGATGAATGCGGTTTCCTCAAGGGAAGCTGTCTATAAATGTTGAACACTCATTGCCAGCATGTAATGGCATTTTAGATAAGGGGAGACAGGAGGCTGTGCTATTTTCAGCCTCATCAAAGTGCCACACCACTATAAATGCCAACCAGCCACACTGATCTGTAAATTCACAAACACTGCTGTAAAGCCAGGGCAGACGATCTGCAACTCATTTCATCGTTTATTTACATTGCATTTGGCAGACACTTAAATCCAAAACAATTTAACAGCGAATTTAAGCTTTAAATTTGATCCGTATATGCATTCCCTGGTAATCAAAAACATCACCTTGGCGTCGCTAGCGCCATGCTCTGCAGGAACTGCAGAGGTTGTACAGATGGGAAGGAGATGCTAACTGTGCTAATGGTTTGCATTTTCTAACTTGTGGTGCTTTACCAATGGCTCCTGTCTCAGTCTGAAATACTTAAAAGTATCTTTGAGACTTGGAATGCTAGCATTAAAACTCACACAGTGCTTTTAAACCTGAGCTGTGTTTATTTGTTAAATGGCCAGCTATCTGGTGGAACGCATCTCTAGTGAAGGCTTATGTGGCGCACGCTTGGAAATGTGCCATTTAATGTGAAATGTGCATTTTTTAACATCATGGGTGGATGGGCTTTAGTGATCCTGGTAATAGGGGAACACAGATGGTGTCTCTGATAAGGTAACAAATGGGTGAGGTGTCAAACCACATTGTTGAACTATTTGACCAATCTCTGATTCTCAGGCAAACAGTGGAATCTTAGTGGCAGATTGGCTGGCAGATGATCAATAAAACTCAAAAAGCAATGTGTTCCCTCTGGGCATGCATTGATGCTCCATCAAAGCTAATACAGCCAGCTGTGTGCTGTTGCCAGGAATGAAATGATCACTGGCAATTATTGTCATGAGTCTTGGAGACATAGAACTTAGTGACAAAAAATAGAGTTAAAAAGAGAGAAATATAAAAGCTGATGAACACAAAAAACATCTAAAGTAATTTGTGAGCAGTCTAGAGAGCAGTTTCAATGTAATGCAATAATTTTAAAAGTATATTATTATAAATAATTTATAATTAAAACATCTTAAAAGACATTTCACAATAATTATGAAATTCCACTGGCATAAAATTGTCATAATACATTAAACTAATTTGTCCAAGTTCATTTTGTGACTACATTATGCTTTTTACACAGATTCTTACCGAATAAATTGTTAGTCTACTGCATGTAAAACTTTATTTGCTTATGACAGTGGTAAGTTATATAATTCAGTGGTCATTATACAAGCCACAGAAAAATAACTGCAATTGAACAATTAGATGTATTATTTAGCATTTTGTTTGTAATATACATTAAAAAAACAGCAGCCTCAAAATTCACATTTTAGTTGTAACTGTGTTTAATTAATGTTGAAGAACAAAACCTAAATCTTTCTTAAAGTAATGTTTACCACAGCCAGTATTTTACTCATGAATCCAAAATTCCTGAGGGCATGGATTGAAAATGCTAATTATTTGCAAGGTTTTTAAATTACAGTTTGAACTGCTGTATGGTGCCTGTATTAGCTGATAAAGAAAAACCTAGACTACAGCATGACTGAAGAAATGGATAAAGAGGAAGTGCAACCGAAGATACCAGTGCAATACAAGGCCCTTTATGGGATCAATGACCATCAGATAGCAAGAGGTGGCTGACTTACTATTAAATACTGTGAGTGGCTCTGCACCAGTTCAACAGAACGACATCACAAAAATGACAAAAAAAATGTGTGAGATGTCCTCAGAGAAATCCAGCTCCTTACAGCGGAATGCTAAATACAAGCAAAAACAGTATATCAACTAGCACAATGAAGCCAACTTGTCTAGAGTCTATCTGTGGTAGGTATTGGCTAACAATTTTCAAGTCCAAATGGGAAACACCACAGAAAGTAATTTATAATGAGATGCTGTGGGAAGTAAGCTCTGGCCATAACTATAAGCTGATCCAAGGCAAAGTGCAAAAGATTGTAGAACTGATCCATGCTGGTCATGAGCAACCAATGACTGAAGAATGAACCAGAAAGAAAGAAGCAGGTAGTTCTGGTAGGAAATATATCATCAGAGGTTCCTCTTTTAAAGCTCGAGAGATTCTTGACATGTTTCAAATGTGTCAGCTTTGTCTAGAACATTAACATTAATGAGTCTAGCAATTTGGTCTTGAAAGAATTTGATGAAAAATCAATTCTTTCCAGTACTGAATGAAATAGAAGTGGTAAATGATTTGACTTATTCACCATGTTGGATTAAAATTTTCACCGTACTCTTTGCAGTGCATACAGGAAAAATTTTGTTTGTGGGGGATGCTTGCCTTAGTTTTTGACCAAAATTAGATATCTTACAAGCATATTGGTAATGCGTTTTAAAACATCCTACATATTGTAAAATGCACTCTAAGCAGGCAGATCACAAAGTTTTGTAACACAGCTGTACTGTGAAATGTCCAAACTTCCATATCTTAATGGAATACCATCCACAAAAGGGAAAAGAAGAATATTTATTATACATTATATCAATTAATACATACATACATACATACTGTACTGAATACACACTTTTTTCACAAACTTTACAACATAAATTATAAGAGATTCAGGATTTATGAATAGAAGGCAGAAGAATTACCAAGGTCACCAATTACTAGTCACCAATAAACTTTATGACTTACCAAAAACTCAGTCCCTCCCTCAGCAGATTTGCTTCTGTGGGATTTAAACAATATGTGGGGCATCAGTCCACAATGCCTTTTGAGTGTCTATGTGAGGAAGTAGGGTAAATCTCCCACAACAGGGTATCATGTGGTGGCTGTCTCCAGCACTAACAGATGGACCTCTCTCCAACACTTTATAAACTTTCTCATATTTCTCTCCCTCTCTCTCTTTCTTTCTCTCTCTCTCACACACACACACACACACACACACACACACACACACACACACCCTTTCTTTCACTTCCAATTTGGCTTCTAATCATGAGAGCAAACAGGTGACACTAGGGCAGCCAGGATAAGGAGCTTAGTGGCAGCACTTTGACTCACTTTTGGAGAGGAAATAGAACTACTTAGTTTCCTTTGCCCTAGAATAAGTGAGTTTAGATACTGGGAATAAGACAGGACGTAACTGTGAACACTAGTAATGGCATTACAGCTCACATGTTTCCTCGGTTACAGTACATTTAGCAAAGTAGTTACATTATGGGAGTTTTATGTTACACATACAGCAGTGTGTGCTTGACAAGTGACAAAAGCCATTTGTTCTTGTGGTGATCTATAGGTGTGAGATAATAGAGTATTAAGCCTGAGGCTTAAATGAAAATCATGGGGGAGAGAGAGAGAAAGAGATTGACACCAGAGTATGTTATATATAGACAGAATTTCTCTGCTCTGCCAATCTGCCTGTCAGGGTGAGTGATTCTTCCTGTCACAAAGCACACTGGACAACAGTTCCATGCCTGTCTATGGTCATTTCTCTGTCAGGAAGACAAGTTGGCATTTGCTGAAATGTTTCAGGTAAACCCTTGTTCAATTATTTATGTTTGCTCATTTTTGTCTCATGACTCTTCCTACAGTCAGGATAAAGGATGTTCACACACTGCTCTTCATCAATCAACAAAACACTATATATACACAGTCTGAAATTTGTCATCTTTCAAATGTCTTGTCCTTGCTGTTAGTTTCAAATTTCTTTTGCACTTTCACATATTCAAATACAATTTGGTGAATAATGGCCAGTTACAAGATATGCAAAAAACAAATCTATTTAGCATCACACCTTCTGCTACATGTTGTGACAGAACTATAGACTATACATAAATGCAAATAAGACTTCAAAGCTGCAGAATAAATGTCAGTGTGTTCCTCACACAAGGCTAATGAATAGGTTTAGAAGACTTGGAAAATAGTCAAATGGATGTATTTTGGTATTTTCATAGTGCTTTACGGTCCTTTACGGTGGCTTGATAGCCACCATATTATTTTATTGCTTACAGAAACAGCACAAGTATTCTTTGAACCATCTTATGCGTTCCACAAAAGAAAAAAATCTAGTTAAGTCATCATGACAGAATTTTCATTTCTGGGCTCACTATCCCCTCAAAATTGCATGAAAGCTGCCTCTTTGCCTTTTGTCTATACCCAGAAGCCAGTAGGTGTTTCGATTTATCCCTCTGAAAGGTTCTGACCCAACCTAATGAAAAATTAAACCTGATCCCGAAATAGTCAAGACCCTTCAACCCACTTAGAGCTCAACTAAAAACGTTCCTTACATTTCCTCTTTCACACACACACTCCTTAAGTCTTTTAAAAGCGCTATTTTCGGCACTTTACTCAAAGGGAATTTACAAACGAAATCTCACAGCACATTTTCTGTCATTGGCATCTTTGTCCTCCATCAAGTATTCAAAAACAAAGAGACTTTTATGACTCTGCACACAATTAAACTGTGATAGTGTAAAATATCTTAATCTGTGGGTAAAAACAATAAGACCTGTGCAGATGTCCCATTTTTCAAGACTCTCTGATCTGAGACCAGACACAGACCTCACTGATCCGCATGCGCTTCCATCTGTCTGCCATCTGTGAAAGCGTGAAATATTGCAAGTCTTTTAAATTACGCATATGGTTGACACTGATTATGGCACTGGTGCTTTGTAGCATTAGTCCTC
Organism: Botia almorhae; assembly: GCA_036877575.1. Taxonomy (NCBI): domain Eukaryota; kingdom Metazoa; phylum Chordata; class Actinopteri; order Cypriniformes; family Botiidae; genus Botia; species Botia almorhae. The sequence continues at coordinate 14,482 of JAZGTJ010004082.1, forward strand.
TGAGAAAGGGCTTTTGAAGACTAAATGTGTGGCGGTGCTTTGTATGCCACAGTCTAAAGGGCACATTAATTAAACCCTCTGTGGATTTGATAGAAAGTCTGATGACCCTGTGGACAGTGTAAAAATGGCCCTGAACCAAAATGACCTTGAACTGGGGTGAGAAATTTGCTTTAGTTTATTCATAGCTATTCAGCCTTTGTTTTATGACCCTGGTCACTTCAAACCTGCTGTTTCTGCCACACGTCTTCCCAGAGTGCCACCACCTGCATGCTGAAGCTCACCAGCCTAAAGCAGCCGACTGACGAAAACACAGACTCTGGGCTCAGCTCACAAGACTGACAGTTGGCAAAGGGAACACCATCATGCTTTATTGAGAATGACAGAACATCGACACCACTCGCTTCTGCCATTCTCTTTGTAGGAACACGTCTCCACAAAACAGAAGATAAAACCTGCGCCTGCTCTGTCTGAAATGGTAATGTGGCCTCATTAAAAGCGACGTTCATGTATGGATTTGACTAAATTTATGGTAATATATTCATCAAAAAAAGGAAAAACACAGACCCAAAATATGGATTTGAGTGTGATATGGTGAGAAAAGGGGAAGCAAAACGATCAATTCTAGCTCATGTGTTAATAAAATAGTGTGGGGGAGAGATAGTAGTGGTAAGTAAAAGAAAAGCAGCTTTTGTCTGAGGCTGCTTAAAGAGACTTATGTCTTTAAAGAGGCTTCCTTTTGAAACAGACAAAACAGCTGGAAGATACTATAATTGCAACTTACAAACATGCCTCTTTTGGGACATTAGCTTAGAGATATTAAATAAAAGCTTTTTAATACCTTTATTTGTGCACATTAATATTACATACCATTTTTTAAATTATTTTAGGTAAACGGTTTGTAACATAATACATGGTTTAGCTTGACAGCTAGAGATGTGATCAAAATCAAAGGGAGATCAGCTGAACACCAGCTTGGCCAGGCTGTGAGACCAGCAAAACCAGCTTATACCAGCTACGACCCAAAAATCAAGTTGGTGTAAACCATTTTTGGGCAGGATTTTACTTAAGTAGTGCCAAACGCATGCTCAGTACATTCAGTGACATCACCAGAATCCATAAAGTGTGGCTGAGTACTTAGTGTGTTCTGTTTATAATTGTGTAGTTGACGACAAAGGGTGAGAACATACAGACCTCCCTACTAATCTAGTGGTGCTAATGCATGACACCTGCAATGTAATCAAGTCTCTCCCACATGAGTATGCTAAATATTAAGTATGTGCAAAAATTACAGTGATTCTTTTCTTAGCAAACACCATTACATTTTGGACAAATATTCTTGAAAGGATTTCTATCTTGTCCTTAAACAACCTCTTACATCTAAACATCTCAGGTTGTAGCTGGTGGACTGACACAAGTGTGTTATAAGCAGTTGAACTGTTAAGTTGAACTGTACTGTTAATAACTAAAAGGTTAATATGCTTTGTCCTATTAGCAATAGATAAGGCAAGGAATGAACAAATAAATAAATTACGGGAAAGCCAGATATGCTAACCTAATTACTGCTTGTTTCTGTATTCAGTTTGACAAGTTTTGGTGTAGACCATGTGCAAGCTAATTAAAAGTTCAATGGAGAGTGTTGCAGTGTACTGCTGCATGCACCCAAAAGTCCATTTAAAATATAAAGATAAACAGCATTGCTTGTTAATTAACAACCTGCAGTTCACTGCACACTGTATTGTGTCATTTTAATTTCACAAATACAGGTACAAATGAGCATTGCTAACCCATCCACTAATACCATCATGCAGTACAGCCTCACCTCTGTGGATTGTCTGGAAGTTCTTACAGACATGTTTTATGTTTACCAGCTATGGGTGTGACAAAGATATCAGATCAGAATGGTGGATTGGTGATCTCAGTCTTCTACACATCCATTCATCCTCTAGGGCTCAGAGTGGTAGGGCTCAGAGTACTTGGCCAAAGGTTGAAAAGGTCACAAACATGGGCAATCAGTCACACAGTAGGGTGTTTGGACAATCTAAAGCAGATGTCTGAGAAAGAACAGCTTAGTTCTCTGGACTCTGTCAGTAACACTGCCAGCCAGAACACCAGTGCACAATTTGGAGAGAGTGTAAGCCATCACAGTTAAATTAAAATACAAACAAAGTAGCAGTTTATGTATTTTCATGTGGGTGAGACAGTTTAGAAAGAAAGAAGAAACTGGGTCATTGATGTTGTGCTTTTAAATTATGTGTTTTTAAAATGAATATGCATGTGTTGCTATATGCTCAGGTCAAGCTCAGGTACTTTAAGTAAAGTTTCACTGTTTACACAATGACATGAAAATGAATAGGATGCATAACAAAATAAATTTTAATAAATGTGAAATAAATAACTGAAATTTTAACATTGCTCAGTGAAGGATGCAGAGTAAGATTACATGAGATTTACATTACATGAGATGACATTATAATTTTGTTATTTTTTACATTTTTATGTTATCAAACACAATGGAATGTTTTAGACAAACAGCTAATACCACAAACGATGATTAACAATAATAAACAATGATAAAATGGTGCAGGAAAAAATGCTGAGAACTGTGTCTGATTACTGTTACAGTGCTACAAAAACCTACTTGATTGTGTGCCAACACACCTGCCAATATTAGGTAGCGTGAGGTTCAATATGAGAGTGCTGAGAAACATTTGCAGGGGTGGAAGCAGAAATAATGAAGTTTTTAATGTCCTCCCTCTAATCATCTTGATCAATGGCTACCTTACAAAATTATCCCTGAATTAAGGATTATTGTCTCATTTAAAAAAATCCAGCTTATTTGTATGATGCCAAAAGCTTTCCAGTTCCCACATGGCTTTTCTTTTCCAAACTGGCCGTTTTCAAATGCAAAAATCACAATAATCAGCCTCTAAATTATGCAAGTAATTAAGTCAAACTTATATGCAAACCTTCATGTATCTTATATGAGATGCTAATAGAGTGAATGCGTAGCAGATTAAATGCCCAGCAAGAACCCATAGTCCCATGGCTCTTGTGATAATGGATTAAGATACACCAGACTGATAAACTCTTGTGTTCTCCTCCTCACCCACCTTCAGTGCTCTCTCATAGCCACAAATCGCCACTGCATAAATAAGTATGTATTATTACTATATCTGGAAACATTTAAGTTGTCAAATGTTTATGGAATAACTCCATAAATAATGTGATAAAATATATTGATTTGATAACGTGACACAAACTATATTCTCTGCAAGGACATCTGTGTGAACCTGAGGGAAACAGAATTCATGCTCACACCAAAAATTTACCATGAGACCAACTGGGTATGAGTCATTGCCACAAAAAAATAGTGATGTGGTCTAAATTCTGATTGGATAAGCCATCTTAAAGGCCACTGCATAATGATTATAAATGAACACCAGTGACACACCTGTGGGCATATTATATATTAATGTGCCTGACAACCAAATATAATGTACCTTTGGAAAAATGTACAATAGTACAGTACAGATTCAAAATTAGAAAAAATCAACAAAAGAATCTCCTGCTAAACAGGGCAAACAGTCTGTGTAGTGCAAACAGGAATTATCTCCTCAGTCTCCATTTCCAGCAGTAATGTAATGCATTACTGAAAAAGAGTTTTCTTGTTTGGAGAAAGTGCTTTATTATTGTAATAATAAAGCTTTGTAATAAACCTTCAGAAGTTATAACCAATTACCAATCTAAAAAAGCAAAGAAGAACAAATGTGTCCTCTTCAATAAATCTGATAATATTTTATTGCAATAAAAAGCACTTTCAGTCATAAAGCAATTCTGATTTTCAATAACACATTTAAAGAAAAACAACACTATGTAGTTTCAAACAATTGAGGAATGTTTCATTGGCTGTGTATGTGCTGACTTGAATTCTGTCTGTCTTGTTGCCAGGTTTTTCAGTAAGGGTTGATTAGCCACTTTGATAAGGCTGATGACTGCAGTGCCCCCTACTTTAGCTGTGAGCAAAATATCTCACTGATTGTCATGTGGATAACATGTGAGCCTGATAAGAAGCCTCAAAAGAGTAAGAAGCTTTAAAAGAGTAAATATTACAGCTATAGTTAATCACATAACTGATCACAAAGTGTTTTTATGAGTCGTTGCACTGGGCACAACTCCAAAGGTCACAGGTTCGATCCCCAATGCCGACAGGAAACAACTGAGGTGCTCTTGAGCAAGTTACCTTTTCCCAGTTGCTCCCCGAACATTGCAGTGATTGCTGCCCACTGCTCCGGGTGTGTGTGTGCATGTGTGTTTACAACTTGCAGTGTGTGTGTTCACTACTCACCAGTATGGGTTAAATGCAGAGGTCACATTTTATGTTTGTGTTACCATACTTGACAAATATGTCACTTTTATCATGTTAGTCTGTGATGTACAGACTGAAATGCTTTAGGGTTGGAGTGGATGGTAATATATGTTTATCTGTCTGTCTAGCTGTCTGTCTAACTGCCTGCCTGTTTGTCTTGACTTTAAGTACCAAGCGCTTTTCCCCATAGTTCACCTTATGAAAGGTTGTCCTCAAATGTTGTGTATTTCAGGAATGTGTATATCCTATTGAGAGTTTGTTATTTTGTGTTTGTAACAGCGTTTCATTTTGGCATGTGTGCATGTAACAAATTAAACTGCCACCCACTTGACCTGGTCCGAGATTCTTTCTACAGCCAAGAGGCTTTAAATGCAACCTTCCACATTTCAACAAAGCAAAACACCTGCTAGACATTGCAATGGCAATCAGGTGTCCAGAATGTTGCATTTTAAATTGCTTAGGGATGATAGACGCTTCTTATGTATGCAACCATTTTGGCCAGAGAACACAACTGAATTATGAATGACTGCTTATTTTGTGTAGATATACATTGAAAAAAATTAGGCCTAACAATCTAATCACATAACCATATTTTTTCCTTTAAGGGAGCTGAACTCAGATATAGAGAATTTTAATGTTATAAATTATTGGACTATTAAATCTATATTGTTTTCATATAGGCACTATATGCTAAAGAATGTTAAGTATATAAGCATTGCTTCTAATTAGTGGATAGGATAGGACTTTTCTGACTATTGCCGACAGGTATAAGTTCAGGAACACATTATTGCAAACATGGAAGTGGAGTAGAAAGGTTAGCAGAATACCGTAAACTAAAAATCTTTCATGACTGCCCACCTGGGAGAGAGTGTAAAGTTTCTGTATATTTCTGTATTTTGAGGTTCCTCCGACAGCTGTAAGTAGTTCCAAGTTCTTTGTTCCACGCTGTTTATGAAGGAAATGTAACAGTAGAACAAAACCTGTTTATTTTAGAGCTTCATAACATAGTAGTCCATGGTCTGGTAGCCACATAAATGCCTACACCACCCTGTGCCACAGAAGGTGTCACCTGGAGCCCAGTAAAGCCTGTAGCCATTAGATGCAACAACAACAAAAAATTCTCTAGAGTTCTCACATTTCATTTAGCCATCTGGCAGTCTGAGAGACTCAACTGCATTTGGCAGATGCTACCAGAGCATACCTGTCCAATGACAAACAGTGGCAACTTTGACATAATTAGTGGAGAAATAATGGTCTCGGTCTGTATTCTTATTGAATTCAGCTTGTTTATGGATTTCATGTCCAGCTTTGAAATTATTATCAAATATTCTTAAAGGTGCTTTTTAAACACTGTAATTTCAGCCATTTAGCTAACTTCTGGTTGACTTAATGGAAAAACATAGTCCTATTCCTTCAAGTACATGCCCACTCCTGAGCCCTTGTCATAAAAAGGCATACTAGCAAATCCAATGTAAAAAAATTGGCAAAATTATTGACAGGGAGTAAGCATTTCTGAAAAGTTGTCTGCTGTATACAGAGTGTAGGCTTGTTACAGAGAGAAATTAGATATGTCAAGGCCTCTATAATTCAGTTATATCTGTCAAGTGGTAGGAACATTTATTGCATCAAAAAGGTTAATGATTTCATGTTTATGTTTCACTGTCTCTTTTATGCAGCAGTGGTCTTTGACTTTATATTGACACTTAAACCCTGACTATGAGCTGTATGCTTTAGTGATTTAGTATTGAAAGGTCAACTTTTAAAGCTTTAATCGATTGCCCACAATATGCTCTAAAAAACATTCTCAAACCATGCTGGGATAACATGGATCATCAGATTTTGCACAAATTTGTTAAGCTCACGCCTGATCAAGTGCATGCTGTCAATAAAGCAAAAGATAAACACACCAAAAACTAAGAAATTCTTGTTCATTTTTCAGTTCCACATTTCAATCAGTTTGTCATTCTTTATAATTAAATTTTTTGTCAAGTATTAAATGAAACATTGTTTTTAAAAGAAACTGTATTAGAATGGAAAAATACAAAATAGAAGCATACTATAGTAGTTCACTGTAAGTTATACTAGCAAGACTCTTGCTGTAGTAATGTGAAATGAGATTAACTATGCTACACTTTCATGCTCTGTGTGGCTTTAAGCCGGACTCTAAGTGGACAGCTTCTTTCTCAATTCTATGAAAAGGAATGTGCTTTACATCGAGCATGTCTCAAGATCAAAGATTTAAGTTACACATATAACGTGACCTGTGTAATAAGACAGTAAGCCTCGGCTCCACAGACTCCCACTGTGTTTCTCTGTGTGTCCCTGAGGAGCTTGTAGCAGCATTTAACAATGCCTGTTAAAAGCATGTCAGGGTCAGTCAGTCCAGGGGCAGCGGGATGTACACATCATTAAGTGCCTGTTACAGCAGCCTGGAAAATGTTTTGTTAACTAGAAATGGTGAAAATTGTGTTGCTCTAGTTTGAGTAGATGTGACAAGGTAGCAGTAGCAGACCTTTCATCTGCAAGAGTACATATACGCATCATACTCCACACAGAAGTGCAGAGAGTTTGAACTGGTTTGTTGCAAGGGATGTTGGGTTTTCCAATGCCTCACTGAGCCATTGTTTGCTGCTGACTGGGCACAAGACACAGAAGAGGATTTAAAGGAGAAATATGTTTTTTACGTCTCTTCACATCCTAATAGCAACCACCAAATGGTCTAAATATATATATAATATATATCTTTTGTGGAAGGCGTAGGAGTGCAGTAATAGGATGTTCTACTTGTCTGTCAAACTATGTATGCACTTTGGAAAAGGCATTGCTGTAGAGCTAGGTTGCTATTGCTAGCCTCTCCAAAATTGCCTAAACTACTTTTAAAATACATTTACAATTAGGCATTTGGCAGATGCTTTTGTAAGGCAGCTGGTCTAGTGATCAATGTTGGGTTTATCTAAATGAACATGTCATTAAACAACAAAACACCATTTGATGTTTTTTCCCAGGCCATTGTTCCTTGCTTCCCCCCATGGGGCACTGATACCCTGAATTTCACATCTGCCTTTCCCTCTTCCCTCTCATTCTCCCCCTTCCTCTAAACTCTATCAATGAAGCTCACTAAACATAAATGTGCAACATACAGTGTGACGTCATTGAGTGTTCATCTACATGTTTGGTATCATTTTAATGGTTATGGTGTGATTGGTAAAAAAATCTAATTTCTATTATTGTGGGATGTAGTGTTTTAAGGGTGTAAAACTTAGAAAATAATCTACACCCCTGTGTTAACTATCCCAGCGGGGTGCCCCTTCAGCTCACATGAACTTACCAGACCAAATTGGCTGTAGATTTTATGACTCTTTGTCTTCTCTGTGTATATAAAGAAGCTAGGCAAAAGACTCAGGGAAGCTTTCAGTATCCAGAACTCCAGTTGTTTATTATCAGAATTGTTTATTGTATTTTTCGTGTATGACCTGGATTGTTTACTGATTTTTATTCTTCGCCGCCTTCCCTTGTGTTTGGATTGTTTATTGTTATCTCTGTTTCACCGCCTGCCTCGACCTAGTTCTGTTATACTGTTTATGATTGTTTGCTGCCTGTCCTGACCCACGCTTGTTCTTCGATTACGTTTTGGATTTGCCTACGTTGTACCTGTCTATCGTTGTGATTATTGCCTGTCGACCTTGTTAAATAAACCGTGCTGCAGATGGATCTCAGTTTACCTGAGTCCTCATTACAGGCCGGCGCGAGACTCTGGGCAACTTTTGGTCACTAATGAAAGAATAACTAAGAGTATGGGAATTTACAAATAATCAAACTCAAAATATGATCAAAAGACAATTTGGAATCAAAAGCTTAAATCTCATAAAATTGGAGTCAGATTGAAACTAACCAGAGTCAATTAATCAAAATTATATAAAATTAAAGAACTTTTGCATGAGTGCTATGGAAAAGCAGCACACGTGAGATACCTTCACCCACGCCATTGGATTCCGTCGTTGGGCCAATGGGTGGTTCCTTATCCAAAGCGACTTCAGTTACTGCAGAATGCTGGTGAATTTAAAACAGGGCAGTAAACACTAAAACGTAAAAGTTACTAAAACAAAGCCTTGTTTACAACTTTGTTTCATAGAAATTCTCTTGTAAGACATTTTTAAACTTGTAAGACAAGTTTAAACTTTTAATCGTTTTATAAGAGAAATACTGAAAAATAAAAGCCATATATAATAAAATAACCTCTTGTGAAACTGTGTAACATTTTTTTACCTTGTAATTGTGGTGCTAGTTTTTAAGAGAAATTGCGCTAGTTTTTACTGATGACACCTGCACACTCTGAGGAAGAAACTCTGCTCTGAACTTTATAGAGGATGGCTATTGTCAAATTGTAGTTTTTGCAGTTTTGCAAAAAGTAAGACATGCTTTCCAGTGTTCATTAAAGGACTCCTGGTTGGCTTTGTGATACCCACATGATTTCTGGCCAGTTGTCATCCTTAAGCTCAAATTTTTGCTTGTTAGTAGGACAGACTCTTGTCTCAAACAACCTTATACCAGCCTCTTTTAAATTTTTACGCTTACAATAAACAAGACTTTATTAAACAAAAACTCCCTTGAGGGAGAAAAATCAAAGAACTAAACTAGAAAACAAAACAAAGATAACAAGAACACATTCAACAACCAGCACAAGACAGCAAACACAAGGGCATTAAATAGGGAAGGAACTAAGGAGGGTAATGAGAGAAAGCAGGTGAAGGGAATTAACTAAAAATGGGATTAGTGAGGAAACAAGGGGGCGGAGAGCACATGGCCAATGTAAACAAGGGCCATGCGCTTCCACAGAGAACAAAGACCCAGAGCATAAGTCCAGATCCTGACTCCAAGAAACAAGAACCAAGACACGGATTGAGTCAGGATCTAGACATCATGCTCTGACATAAACCCAGGGACTGTCAGGATCCTGGCAAGGGAACTAGGAACAACTCAAGGCAAGAATCCAGGACCCTGACATAGACAAAGAATTAAAAACATGCGTATATTTAAATTTGCAGAGGTTTACCCAGAATCTTCTGCTTTTTCATTGTAGACTCAATGTTCTTTAGAGAAGGCATCTGAATGATCTAAAAAACAGAAGGGTTTTCAGAATACGTCTCTAAATATCCCAGAATGGACCTGACAGAATATAGACTTAATAAAAAGTGCAGAAGTATAGGAACACATAAGAACTGAATGTTACAGGTCTTCCCTGTGCAAAATGACAAGACTGGTAGGAGGAAAATCCATTTATAGACATTTATAGCTGATCTAACAGACGAACTGAGGGCTCTCAGAAGCTGTCACCCAATGACTATCAACAGTGCAAACAAACGTCTTCTGTTCCTGTGTCCTGCCATTGTTCCTAAACAAACACATCTTTTTTAACAAGGCAGCCAGAGTGGTCAGGGAAGTGTTTAGTCTGCTAATGTACTAGGAAACAGCAGAATTGGCCTCAGACAGTGCTGCCATTGTTTGTCTGGTTACTGTGGAAATGGATCCTACGCGCTGAGTGATCCAGGGCACAACAAAGTTAAGAAAAAAAAAACAAGGACAACCAGACATAGGCTACTTTTGCCACATATAATTTTGTAGAGAGTGCAGAAAAGATATGATAAAGGAGAATGACCACAAACAATGTGCAGATTTGCCTTTAGCAATGCCAAAGGCATCTACAAAGCTACAAAAACACACTGTTCGAATCTGAAATGTTAGTGGATTTTGCCTTTTGGTAAAGAAAAGTGTGCTGGGAATTCACAAGGCAAACTTTGACAGACAGACAGTGAACAACAATGCAAAACATGTAAACTCAAAATGTACTAGTTATTTAGGATCTACAAAATATAGTATTGTGTTTTACAAGTTTGGTCCTTCTAAGAAAAATATAACAGAGTGGAAACCCCCTGGAGTGGAGAATAATTCCAATCTGTCATTTTATGACGAGAAATCTATCATCACATATGTCATCACAGGGACTATCCTTACATTTACATTTAGTCATTTAGCTGACGCTTTTATCCAAAGTGACTTACAAATGAGGACACAGAAGCATTTTCAAAAACAATAAGAGGCAACAGTGAATAAGTGCTATGGACAGGTCTCAGGTATTTCAACACAGTATTTTTTTTTAATTAAAGAAGTAGAAGTGGCGGTGTGTTAGTCAAGGTGTTTTTAGTTGTTTCTTGAAAACAGCTAATGACTCAGCCATTCTGATGGAGTTATGGAGTTCATTCCACCAACCGGGCAGAGTGAAAGAAAGAGTCCGGGAAAGTGATTTCTTCCCTTGTTGGGATGGAACCACAAGGCGACATTCATTAGCTGAATACAAATTTCTGGTGGGCACATAAGTGTGAATCCAGATCCAGTAGTCACCTTGAAAGCAAACATCAGAGCCTTGAATCTGATGTGAGCAGCTACTGGCAGCCAGTGCAACTGGATGAACAGTGGAGTGACGTGTGCTCTTTTAGGCTCGTTAAAGAGCACTCTAGCTGCTGCATTCTGAATCAACTGCAGGGGCTTAATAGTACAAGCCGGAAGCCCTGCGAGGAGAGCATTGCAGTAGTCCAGTCTGGAGAGAACCAGAGCTTGGACGAGGAGTTGTGCTGCATGATCCGATAGGAAAGGTCTGACCTTCCTGATGTTGTAGAGGGTGAATCTGCAGGAACAGGTGGTTCTGGAGATGTGGTCAGAGAAGCTCAGTTGATCGTCAATCATTAATCCAAGGCTTTTGACCGTCTTGGATGGAGAGATGGTTGACCCGTCAATCTGAATTGAGAAGTTGCGAAGAAGGGATGGGTTGCGTGGAACCATAAGCATTTCTGTTTTGGCAATGTTTAGTTTAAGATGATGGTCCTTCATTCAACATGATATGTTCGTCAGGCAGGCTGAAATGTGAGTCGGTACAGTGGGATCATCAGGGTGGAAAGAGAGGTAGAGCTGGGTGTCATCAGCATAGCAATGATAGGAAAAGCCATGTTTCTGAATGACACATCCTAGAGACGCCATGTAGATGGAGAAGAGAAGTGGTCCAAGAACTGAGCCCTGGGGCACCCCAGTTTTTAGGTGTTGCAGGTTGGACACCTCTCCCCTCCAAGACACCCTAAATGACCTGTCAGAGAAATAAGAACTGAACCACCGGAGTGCAGTACCTGTAACGCCCAGTGATTTGAGCGTAGTCAGCAGGATCTGGTGGTTTTCAGTATCAAAAGCGGCTGACAAATCCAGCAGAATAAGAACTGACGATTTGGAGTCCGCTTTAGCCAGTCTGAGGTCTTCAACAACTGAGAGCAGTGCAGTCTCGGTCGAATGACCTTTCTTGAAGCCGGATTGGTTGTTATCCAGGAGGTTGTTCTGGGAGAGAAAGGCAGAGAGTTGACTAAACATGACTTTTTCTAGAATCTTGGCCATGAATGGAAGCAGGGATACTGGTCTGTAGCTTTTAAGTAGTGTTGTATCTAGGTTAGGTTTTTTTAGCAGTGGGGTTACCCTAGGATGTCAGATTGAGGTGTGGCAAATTGAGCACTGATTGTTGTAGTTTTGTTGAAGAAGAATGTAGAAAAGTCATTAGTAGAGAGTGTTGAAGATGGAGGTGGAGGACAGAGGAGGGAAGAAAATGTTTTAAATAGCATGCGGGAGTTGGAAGCATGGGTAATTCTGTGATGGAAATATGTCTTTTTAGCAGTAGTGACAGCGGCCAAGAAGGAAGCTAGAAGAGATTGGTAAGACATGAGGTGTGCAGTATCATTTGTCTCGCACCACAACCTCTCTGCACACCTGAGTTTAGAGCGATGCTCCCGGAGAACATTAGACAGCCAGGGAGCAGAAGAAGTGGCATGGGCTGGCCTAGACGATAGTGGACATACTTTGCATCTTTACAATTATAACAGTGTGAAAGGACTGTCATCATTATTTGCAGCTAGTCTTAGTAAGTCAATTTTGAAAGGAAAAAATGCAAATGAGTTGACCAATCATATCAAAACATCAGGAAGGTAAATATGTTGATTCTAGAACATTTTAGAAACATTTTGGAGAATGACTTCCTGTGATGACAGTAGAAGCTTTTGCCGGTAGGATTTACAGGACAAAAGAAAAGTTACAGTAAGATTTAACATGTGGAATATAAAGTCTTAGTTTAATAAGCAAATCGGTGGAGGCTCCAGCCTCTTCTCCACTGCGCCACCAGAGGGAACTATCACAAGAGTATTTACCGGATTCCCGCCGAACAACAATTCCCATCATGCACTTACCTGGACTGATTACTTCCTGTTTGCCACCTGTTCATCATTTTAGACTCTATATAAACCGAACTCTAACGATTGATCAGTGCGAAGTCTTGATTTGCCTTGTGCGTCATTTCTGATTTGCCCTGTTTACTGTTTTTGCCTATTGTGTATGACCTGGATTGTTTTTGTTTGCCGATTGTTTGCTGCCTGCCCTTTTGCCTTGTATTGTCGTTGTTGTTTATTTGCTGCCTGCCTTAATCCTGGACTGTTATTGATTCTGATTGTTTGCTGCCTGCCCTGATTCACGCCTGTCCATCGACTACTCTCTTGTTTTGCCTCCACTGTGGTTGTTTGCTGTTGTTAACCTGTTGTTAAGCTTTTTATCTACATGTTTAAAGTATAGAAATATCATGGCAGATGCTGAGGGCTTCACCACTACTGTACTTTCCAACATACTTATGGATCCACAATACTACACAAACTAGAACACTGTATGGTTTTCCATTATCTGATAACCACAATAAATTTATATATAACATTTAAAATGTAACTGTTTTCTATTAGTGCTGCAATACAACACACTTTGTACATTAATTTTCACAGTATAAGTCGTAGATTTCAAAATTCCTCATTTTAAAAGAGATATATATGGGAATATTACATTAATTTAATCACATACCATATCAAGGTCCTACCGAGGGTCCTCTATAAAACATTCTTCAGCCAGTCTGAGTAGGCTGCTGTGAGGAACATCCTGTAAGCTGATAAGGACAGAAGCGCATGTTTCTTCTTGATGTTGAGGGTACTTGATGTACTGATGCCATATTGACTCAGATGACATTGATCCACCCAACCATATGGATCCAGTCAGACGTCTGTTCTACTGATGAGGACATCTAATTAACCTCGCCATGCAGAAACAGACAAGCCACATGCATCCGGGTTGTTATGTTTTAAATCATTGAGTCTCATACAAATCATTTAACTTGAAAGCTCTTCAGGCATGTGTGGTCTTCAGAACTGAATGTTAGTATGTGTGGTTAACATGTAGACACATAGTCTTTCATTTTAATTGAATAACACCAGACAAATAAGTTCAGATTTTTCATTCAAACCAGTATTCAAATTGTATTTACAGCTTTTACCCAAAGCAATTTGCAGTACAATTTGTTCAAGCTATCCATTTTATGAGTATGTGCATTCACTGGGATTCGAAACCCCGGACCTTGACATTGTTAGCGCAACGCTCTACCAGCTGAGCCAAAAAAAATCATTTTAGTTCGTTTTAGGGTGTTTTCACACCTTTAAATCGATTGTGTTGTTCTGAAACCTGGGGTTAAGTTACTACAATGTTGCAATTTCATTTTGGTTCAGTTCGCATTCAAAAGGCAATATTTCCAAACGGACCAGACTTTCTAATACAAGTCATGTGCGAGTAAACTCTCCTTTAATTGGTCAGAGTGCATCTGTTTATTCTCCCGTACTCCACTTAAAGTTGTCATGCATTCGTCAGGATGGACAGACAGCACCTCTGCGGGATTATTGCGGCTTTTTTGGTAGCTGCTGTTATATTAGTTCATTATTTTGAGCAGGACTCAAAACTTAGGTGGAACAACATTCTTACCATGCGCCCATTGCAGAGAAGATGCGCTTTGGTTTTAAATGGCGTTGACCTGCTTACCAGAAGTCGTCACCAAACAGCTATCAGGGATGTTCATGGTTAATAAAACAATAAGACCCAAGAAAAAATGTTTTAATGGTAGTTTATTAATAACAAATAATAAATCAAGCAATGTATTTCTTCAGAAACGATTCAGCATACTAGTTGCCAAGCAACACAATGACGCACGCTGCTTAGTAATACTGATATAATAATTTCACAGGTATATTTGCTTTCCTAAATTGCAGAGATGTGTCAATTGTGTCGATTATTTAAATGTTTCAAGTAAACATAATTTTTCATTTAAGTAAACCATTTATGGTCATGAAAAAATATTTTTATGGGTATAATTGTGGAAAATGTGCATTCATGCATGCTGTTATTATATAAAGAAATATGGTTCGTTGGTCCGTTGTGTCGGATTTCACACTTATTGTGAACTGCTCCAGAGTTCGTTTGCAATCGGGCGATTGTTTTGGTGCGGATCTGAGCGCTATTGCCGTGTTCACATATGCCTAAATGAACCTAACCAAGGGGGAAAATGACCAGGTTCTGAAACAAACGCTCAGGTGTGAAAACACCCTTAATTGACTGGGATAACCACAAAATAGGTTTAGCTTCAACAGAGTAAAAACAAGCTGGAAAACTATTAAAAAGATAAAAACCATCAGGAAAGCTGTCTTTTTATTAGACAAAATCTTACAGGCATAGGGATGCAATGTCTTCATTGAAATGTCAAGGAGCCACTGTGTTCTCCAAAAGGACTGTAACATCTTTCCAAGGACAGCTTTGCTGTGTCAGCATAATCTGATCACTCACACCACTTGATGCTGTTACTTCATTTTACTGCTTAATAAGAACATAATGTTAATCCAGTAGCTTGACTGGGTTTGACACCCCTTATTGATCGCCTGGCTTTAACGGCCTGCATATCTGGATCCCATCATGTCTTTTGCTCCAACAAAACTATTGCCAAGCTATTGCACCCAATGCATTTACTGTCGTCCACCCTGATATTCCCTTCACCAACCAAAACTGCCAATACAAGTTTCCTTCTTTTCAGACTCTAAAAACTCTAAAGAGTCTTATATTTTGATAGTCTAAAGTCTTATAGGCTTAGTCAGTTGATATTGGAAACATTGGAAATGGACATAATGTAGACCTGTGACCTTTCCCCCAATAAGCATTACATCATTGCAAATGTCTGCCATAAACTGAAGGCTTACATCACCTATTAATGTCCATCCATCACTGTATTTATGTTGTCTCTTTGCTCTTAGCAAGAAATTAAATTGATTAAACATTCAAGAGTGCAGTGCCAAAGACACGAATATGTGCCTTACAAAGTAGTAGCCGATGCAGAAGTCTTTTAAAATAATGAAACGTGACCCCATATGCAATGGCACTAATAGTAGCCCCATTTGCCTAATTACACACTGTAGATACCATCAGCTCACCTATTACAGACAACACAGAATTAACAGTCCTAATCAGTAAAATTGGATGTTTTACTTTCCTGACAAGGTATAATTAATTACGCACAGTGAGTCACATGTCATGTAAAAGTGTTCTTTGATGAAACAGTGGGTGTTTCAATAATGGTAATGCATTTAACCAATCGTTTTGCTCATGTTGCTTGGATTTTTGACAATAGTTCATTTTGCAGCATTATTAGTTCAAAGACCATCCATTAAGATTGGAATGGACTGACTTGGAAAATGGCCAGTCACAGTTTGTTTTGCTTGTATGTGTATGGCATTTAGGGTAAGGTTTATGTAAAATAGCTGATAATAATTTACATAAACAATATGTTACGGATGAGGCCACCACTCCACCTCATCTGCGTCACCAGAGGGAGCCCTCGCCGGAGTACTAAACTGAATTACTGAACTGTACCTTGCACTGATTACTTCCTGTTTGCTACCTGATCCCTATTAACTGGGCTATATAAACCCTGGACCTTTATAGACTCATCGCAATGTCTTGTATTGCTTCGGCTTGCATTTCAAAGCATTTACGTATTTGGAATGGTTCTGATGTTTTTCTGATTGTTTGCTGCCTGCCCTTTTGACAGACTGGAGTGGGCCACTGCAGTCTGAGGAGCAGACGGATCCACATTCCCCACGTTTGACTCCTTTTTGCATCAATTTAAGGAGGTCTTCAAGCACTCATCGGAGGGACTCAGCCCAGGTGAACAACTGTTATTGTTAACCCAGGGAAGTCTTCCTGCAGCAGAATATGCTTTGAACTTCTGCACACTCGCCGCTCGAACTACCTGGGTAGAAGACTGCTCCTTTTGTATCGAAAAGGACTCAATGCCAAGCGACAGTCTGAACTTGCGTGTCGGGTCGTTTAGTGTGGAACGATGCGGTTACCAGGGCCAAATCAAAACACGCTTTACTACCGCCCCCATCCTACACCACCCAGATCCTGAGTGACCCAAGTGACACTATCAAGTACATCCAAAACTTCCCAGTCTGTCAATCCTCTAAGACCCCCAGACAGTTACCTGCCAGACTCCTGCAATCGCTACCCACACCACACCGGCCCTGGTCCCACATCGCTATCAATTTCATTACGAACTTGCCCAACTACCAAGGGAACACCACTATTCTCATGATTGTAGATCGCTTCTCTAAAGCCTGTCGCCTGGTACCCCTTCCCAAACTCCCGTCTGCTTTTGGAACAGCTGAACTGCTATGTAACTTTGTTTTCAGATTCTTTGGATTACCGGATGACATAGTCTCAGACCGGGGCCCCCAGTTTACCTCACGTGTGTGATCATCCTTCTTTAAGAGTTTAAGAGTCAACATCAGCCTGGCGTCTGATTATCACCCCCAGTCGAATGCTCAGACAGAACGCCTTAATCAAGAGATCATCAGGTTCCTTCGATCCTACTGCAACCAGTGTCAGGCTTCGTGGTGGACAATGAGGAGGCCTATGGCATGAATCATGTTCCTAGATTCCAGACACCAGTGGGAAAGAATCCAGCATCTCGTTGACTGGGAGGGGTACGGCCCAGAGGAGTGTTTGTGGGTTAATGCCGGGGACATCCTGGACCCTTCTCTAACCGAGGAGTTCCACAGAGCCCATCCGGAGAGGCCGGCCCCTAGACCCCGAGGAAGACCCCAGCGTCGCTTTACTCCTCGTGTAAGGAGCCGCTTGCAGGGGGAGTGCCGCTCGCTCTGAGGCCACCGCTCCGCCTCCACCAGAGGGAGCCCTCGTCAAAGTACTAAACTGAATTCGGACTACAACTCCCTTGTACCTTGCACTTAATAACTTCCTGTTTGTCACCTGACCCCTATTAGAATCAGAATCAGAAAACTTTATTGATCCCGCAGGAAATTGCTTACGTAGTGACTGCCATAACACACAAAAACACAGAGACACAAAACAGTATAAAAATTAAGCTAAATAAAAAATAAATAAAATCTGAATAAATCTATAGCAATAAAACAACCACAATAAAATATACAAACTATACAATTGCACATGAGTTATTGCAAGTAATAAAGTGATTTAGCACCCATTTAGAAAACAACAAATGATATTGCACTTAATAATATTTAACACCTATTAAAAA
>JAZGTJ010004083.1:0-32338 GCA_036877575.1 Botia almorhae
TATATAGGTCATATTGAGTTATTTTGGTGGCATTATTAGTTGTACTCATCTATTTATTGATATGCCCAGAATCTCACAACATCTTGTCACACCTTAAGGTGAAGTCTTGCATATAAAGCAGTCTGGGAAGAAGGGCATGTCTCGGCTTACACTCAACCAGGTGAATTTTATGAATCTAGATTTCTGGACATATTTATATTTAGCTCGCTACTATATAAAGGCAGTTCATGCCTCTATTGCAGGCAAGTGGCATTAGGAAAATCAGTACAAAATGAACATGGTTAAAGGTACTCCAGAACTATTGCATTAAATTTATTTGCATTGTAAACAAAAGCGTGTTCGCTTCTAGAAGACAAAATGATAGCGTATCTTTTTTATTTTTATATTTATAGCAAGAAAAACTACAACACAGCCTTATTAATAACAGCTAATACCAGTTTCATTTTTTTATTGTTTTTTAAACAAAAGTAAAGCTGTAATGTAAATGTCAAAGATCTTGTCCCGTGTGTTTGTGTGTGTTTAGTTTTGCAGGCGTCCGTGTGTTGTGTCCTGCTGTGGTCCTGCTGGAGTTCTCAGGCGGTTCCTCTGGACTGCACAGATGGGACCAGCTGCATCTCCATTTCTCCAGAGAAACTTCTCGATCGCGTCATCCAGCATGTAGAGCACATCTACCGGGTCTCTGAAGAGACCTCCACTCTGTTTGTAAGTGTGATTTTAAAATCTCCCATTTACTGCTTGTTAAAATGGCTTGGATTGGTTGTTTTTACATAGTCACTGCAATGCAGAGCAACTCATGCAGTGCACTTGATAGGGGGTTCAAATGTGGTTAAACCCATGAATAATTCATACAAAAAGAATCAGATAAGCAATTTCATTTCATCTCATCAACTGAGATATTATTAGTCAGTCTAATAGCGACTTTTCTTTCATTTAATGTCATTATTCTAGTCTCATTTAATCAAGCTTGCCTCATTATTGCCGGCTGTGCACATGACTTTGAATTAATGAGACTATAATCTTAATGAATAATCAGACTCATTATAAACACTGTGAGATACCTATCGGTTTTGTTAGACTATTTCACTATGAGATTGTAAGGTGAATTGTCACATCACAGTCAGAAAACATGAAGAAACTGTTGGTGTAATTTCATTAGTCAAAATCTCCAATCAGACATTTACAAGAAACACTTTCATACTGTGTGAATTTACATACAGTGTTACAAAGTTCTACAGTAAAATAGTTCATACTATTAATAGTATAAACTATGTTGAAAATAGTTCATGTTTCTTTAATTGAATGCATTTTTATTGCATATAATAATATTAGAATATGCAGAATCTTAATTGTAAAATCAGTAGTTTCAATTTCGAAATCTGATGAGCCATGCTCAAAGCCAATGTAGCAAGCACAAACTATTGCTATAACTACAAACTATGTTATACATACTACATGACTTGGCGCACAAATTATGTTTTGTTAATTCACGCATGGCTTTCATATTTTTCTTTCATATTTTGTTTTCAATAATCTGTTTTAGATGTTTCAACATCTTTCAGTCTTTTAAATGTTTCAGATGTGTGTGATATGAATATTTACAACTGTTAAGGGTTCCCTGATGTCCAGTCAGATACAGTGTTTGTCACCTGTGTGTTACAGGAGGAAGTGTTTCTCCCCTATTCTTCACACGCTTTAGGAAATCAGGGAGGAAGCGTGTGCAACAGCAAGTCCGTCCCCATGCCAAACTCTATAAGTGATCTTCAGCAGATATCGGTGAGCGACATATTAACTTATATATTATATATCAGAGAAGTTTCAACCTCTTGGAAAAGATTTATCTGGTTTGCTTAATATTTTTGCTTGCTTAATATATTAATAAATTTCCCTTCTGTTTGTTGTTAACATGGTCACCTTTTATGAGGAAATTTAAATTAAAAATTTTTGGGTTTTTTTTAGTTATTTTCTCTCCCCCAAGCCTTTTGGGTCCAAACATCAGTTCAGTTTAGAATATTTAATTTTATTTCAACTGTATTTGCAAACACTTTATATGTCCAATTAACAATTTAAATTTGACACTTCATTCAGCACCACTATAAAATATTCTTGCACATGCTATCATAATAATATTCCTTTTCTTAAATCCTAAATTCCTTTTCGCCTCAAACAAAATGTTTGTTAAACAAGACGCAATGTTGAAACAAGAACTATCATTTTCTAGCTAACCTGTATATAGTGCATGTATTTGTAGCTTGTCAATACAAGTTAGGCACACTCAGGAAAGCTGAAACATGAACCATGTATTCTAGCTGTGAACAAATCATCTCACCAGGCATCGTGTGAAAGATGGCAACAGTAGACTGCCTTGTTCTCCTAATGGACTCCAGTGTGACAGCTCTGTCAGTGGAAAAGCTAACCTTTCTTCAGAGCAAATTGCCTCCGCTGCCAAAAAGACAGTTTTTCTTTCAATATCTTTTTCCCCCACCTACTAAAATGCATTTTAACATTAGCCATGAAGTGCTTTAGTTTCTCACCAGTTAATGAGTCCTGTCATGGCAGCACTGTATACGCAGCCAAAGTAGACATAACTTTCCACTTGATTTAGACATGTTACAGTCTCTGAAAATTCATTTGGATTTAAAAAAGAAGTGTTGCAAAAACACTGGAAATGGATTACCTCCCGTAACCTCATCTTCACCAGAACATTGTGCAGATTTATTGAGGCTGTAGTCTTGACTATTAGGAATGTCTTTTAAGAGTTTGTGAAAGGTGTTGATATTAAAATAATATTTTCTCTTTTCTGCAGTTATAAAGTTAGTCTTTGGCCTCAGAGTTACCCTCAGAACATTTTGGCTGCTGTACCTTTAAGGCATTTATGTAAATGTCTGTTTCACATGTCAGATGAGTTGCAGAGATGAATCACTGGTTGTTATTAATTACAGTTAAAGAATTTTTCGGACTGGTGATGTTACTAAATTTTTTAACATTCAGCTGAAATTTTTTTTAATGAAAATTCCATTTTTTTATGACATGAGCCTCTGTGGTGTGTTTTACATGTAGGATAAGTGGCTCCTTCACTCGGTTCTGATTCTGGTGCAGTCCTGGATCGAACCACTGATCTATCTGCAAACCTCTCTTGATCGGTATGATGATGCTCCTGAGGCTCTGCTTACCAAGACCAAGTGGGTGTCTGATAAACTGCTCAGTCTTGAACAGGGGGTGGTGGTTCTCATCCGCAAGGTAAATCATTATAACACAGTATATCACATTACAACATTAGAACCTTTGGGGATACATACAAACCAGCAGGTGTGAATCGTTTACATTTCTTTTTATCTCCCCAGATGTTGGATGAAGGGGTTTTGACATCGTCCTTTGCCTTAGAGGAGGGACCAACCCTGTATGAGTCCCCAGAAGGGTCGGTCCTAAGGGACTACAATCTGCTCAACTGCTTCAAGAAGGATGCTCACAAGATGGAGACCTTCTTAAAGCTCCTCAAATGTCGTCAGAGCGACAGGCTCACCTGTCTTTTCCGCTAAACAAGTTTCCAAACACATCTCTGCATATAATGTGAAAAAATTGCTTTTACTTCCATAACCTTAAAGATGCACCTTGAATCTTAATGTGGCTTTCTTTGTTGTCATTGGCCTTTGTTGTCAAAATAAATGTTAAACCCTGGTTAACAAACATTAAACGAGACTTCTGAGTGTGAAACAGACTTTTAGATATCCTTGTAATATTGACTTTCTATATATTTATTATAAATTGAAGGGAAATAGAAGACCATTGGAGTCTCAAATGAGGTCAAGTTGCGTGGTGGTTTGCTTACTGTTTTCAGTCTTAATCTGCATACTGCAGTATTGATTTTTCTTCTTGTTCCTCTGGGCCAGAGGCTGTATGCTATACAGACCCCTAGAGTCTTTCAGTGTTTTTTTTAAAGTGGAAATGGTTCAACCTTCATGTTTTTGTTATCTGAAAGTGCACTTGATACAGAAACACGCTAGTGAAGATACAAAACAGACTGTGGATATGTGCCGCGTGGTGTGGGTTTAGGGATTTGTTCCAGGAGAATAAAAGCTTAACTTTTTATATGCATATCATGAAAATTTAAATCAGATATCCCAAAACCCTAAAAAAATTACTATTGGCAAGCCAAAGACTGAGATACAGTCTAAATTATGAAAAGTGTTTCTGTAAATCATACATCAATTCGCACATTGTTTTTTCTGAATCAAGCTATTTTTTTCATATTACTTCATACAATAGTTGGTTCAAATCTAATACAATAGTTAGTTCCTCATATCTGATTGGGTTGAGTTATTGTATATAAATTTTATATTTTTTAGATTTGGTCCCAAATAAGCTAGCCAATAAAACTGCCTAAGCTAACAATTTAGTAGGGGCTGCCTAGTTTAGCTGATCAAGTTAGCCATGGCATAGTTTGGCATAGTGTGTAATTTTGACATTAAATTAATATTTATTAGTAGAAAATTAAAATAATGCAAATCACAAAGAATAGTTTATTGAATTTAACTAAACTTGCTAAATACACAGGTGGCAGATTTTTCCATTTAGACAGGATGAGGTAAATAAATTGCTAAAGTTAGTGAATCACAGTTTAATAGTTTGGCTCCCTCACTGTTATGCGCTTATTTAGAGGGTTAATTGACCATTGTAATGATGTCCAGAGGGTAGGAAAGACAAACTAACAGGCTTGTTAAAAATGTTAATGAGATGGTGGTAGTCTGAGGGCCCGTCTGTAACCCACGGCCATTGTGATGGCAACAGTAGCGAGTGTTATTAAAGAAAACAATCACAGACAAGCAAAAGCAGCACTCACATCATCCTATATAATCACTGTGATAAAAAAAATACATCATTCTTTAATTCTTTTACAGAATGTGCAAAATATTTCATATTTAGCCAATCCATCAGTTTTAAATATTTAGGCCTGAAGTTTGAAAATATTTAAAATGCTGTTGGAAACAGTCACTGATTCTAAAACACACACATAAAACAAGAATAAGTGACTAGTTTTTGACAGCCATGAAACCTTGATTTTGTCATATAATTCAAAAACAGGTTTCTGAGAATCTATAGAAAAATTTCATTATTGTCATTATTCAGCTTTCCGAGTCTGTCATTGCATCTATCCAAAATAATTTCATTGTTTATAAATGGAACAAGAGACAACATAAATACATTTATGAAGCAAAACATTTGTTTTCTTTGAGCACAACAGTAAGACAGATGAGAAAGAGAATATACATTCATATATTTATAGTCTCTCTCTCTCTCAGTCTCTTCTCATGTGCAAATCCTGAATTGAAGCCACAGCACTAGATGGCGGTAAACCACTGTGGTTGATCAACAAAATTCAGTCAGGATAGTGAGAGCAAGAGGAAAAACTGTTTTACATTGAAATTCCCCAAAGGCAGAAAATATGTAAATGTTATTCAAAAATGCTGAGCAGTAATGGAATAAGACATGGGTCTTGCAAACTATGCAACTACAGTCAAATAGTTACACTTCAGTGTTGCCATCACAGGAAGGAGAGAGAGTCGGGCTTCCATTGCAGGGTGGAATGATGCTGGATCCATTAAGAGTTTGTTTCAAGATCAGAGATAAGTGATACCACTTATCTTCTAGTAAATCTATTCAATACCACTTATCTTCTATAGATCGACAGATAGACAAATAGTTAGATGGATAGATAGATACAAAATCAATCACAATTCAGTATGCAAAGGAATATAAGAAAAAAGTACTAAGTAAATATTATGACATCATCGCTGTTAGTTACATTCAACAGAATGCTGAACATGCAAGCAAGGTAAGTAAATAGGAGAATTTTTTTAAAGTATAAAAGTTACAAATAAATTAACAGGGCTGAAATTAGGCCGAAATGATCTATTAATTTTTTTATATGTTTTTATATGTTTTGCATATGTTTAATACTTAGGGTTAGGGCTTTGCAACCAGTGCTAACCAAGTAAGTATCTAAGGAATATAAATACATTGTTGTTTTGTAAGCACAATAAATATATCAATAATAAGATAGCAGGTCAAATTGAGGATTAGAGGGCTTCAACTTATGCAAGATTTCAGTTGCGCTACAGTGGCATCAAAAGCACGTTAGCCATTCTGGTGCTTAATATTCCACACCCACCGTCTCAGAGTTCCTCTTATCAGAATGTGTAAATCACCGTCTGGCTGTCAGGTCGAGGGCAGCCCCAGCATAGCGAGGGTCTTGTGGGCAGGATGTGGCAGTGAGGTCTGGTGTCAACAGTGTCAGGTTCAGCATCCTGTGTCCTAATCATTTCAACATGGAGGCCGAGCCTGGGCCCTCGCTACTAAACCGCCACCCTGGGCCTCACTCCACCAGGCCTGTGAAGAAAGCAGCAGTGTGGACCTCCACCCCTTCAGCCCCCTTCCGCTCCCTTGGCTGTACGATCATAAATATTAAAAATCTGCTATAGGAGAGTGGTGAGAAGGTGGGGGTGGGTTGGATGATTTCACAGTCTTACTAATATAACCGCAGGTAAGATAAAGCTAGACTGCTGGGGTGCTCGAAAGAGGACTGCATGCTTACTGGGGTAAGAGTTGAAAGCTTGGGGTAGATATTTGAAAGGCACATGAACTTTGCAAAATCATTAAGCTACTTCTGGCTCTCAGATCTGTACTGCTAGGTTTAGAGGGACAGAGGCTAAGCTATCTCCAGGCTGCTGGAGACCAGAAAGCAGCCAAACCTCTTTGCATTGTCAGCCAAAGCCCTCAGTCACGCAACAGGATGTGGCATCTTATTCCAATGTCCTTCTGTGTTCTGTAGACTCCGACTTTTCAAAACCATATGACCCCTTTAAAGAACCCAAAAGTGCTGCAGAGGCCAAGGTGCAATGTCCTCCAATCAGTGCAGCAATGCAAGAAGGTAGAGCAAACCCCAAAATTAAGCTGGCTGAGAGAGGAAAAAAATATGCTATGCTCCTGACTAATCCGTGACCTCCCAGGGGGCTGTCCAAGACAGGCTGTGTGTATGTGTCAGTGAAAGAGAGGTCACAAGGTCACAGGGTTAGGCCTCCTCTAACTGTTCCAATATGTGCAAAAATGTCAAATGAGCTGGCTGAGGTTGTAACAGTTGGGTAGGGTTTCTAGGTGCCTGTAAGAGAGAGAGTTATAAAGAGAGAGAGCCAAGGGCCCACAGTACCACCACACTTCAGCCAAACAGACAACAGAATAGTAATTCAGCAGGAAACATCTTGCAGAGTTAAAGAGTTGTGCTTTGCTCGTCCACAAGCAATTTAAATATATAATTATTTACCTAACGACAGGTATAACTGGCAATATATCGGTTGGGAAATTGCAGGAAGCAGAAGGCCGGAAAATAGATGTGTTGGCTTAGATCACCTACATAATTTCATGCCTCATAATGACAAAGTTTGTTGTGAGGATTTATTTGGTGAGGAAATGGGGCCATCACCCAGCAGAGATCAGGCACAGGGTTCGTTGCTGTAGGCCAATTAGTGAAGACCTCATCAATCCAGCCTGACAGTCTCACCACATTCCCACACCACTGCCTGAAGACAACGACTGCAGAGCAATTACCCCAAATGATCACTTTAGTGGCAGACCACTGCAAATGAAATATCTGTGCATGCAAAAATTAACAAAATGTTTACATTTATTTCCAGAAATTAATGAGAAAGCAATTGTCTTTGGGCTAGGAATCTTGTTTTGGTTGGTATATTCAATTATTTGAAAAATCATATTAACTTTGTGACAGATTTGTGAATGATTTGTAATGCTTTAGAGAGTTTCAATCATAGTCATTATATTTTATGGCTGTTTACAGTAAAAGTCAACATTGTTTCCCATCACAGAAATGTCTCAATTTTTCAGCCTCACCTTATTTAGTAAACACACATTTAGCAATGTCTTTACAAACTTCTTTACAAAACTGACGTGCGAAACGATTTTCTGCTGATTATGAATCTGTCTCTCAACCTGCATGTTTTAAGAAGCAACAGCAAAACAAGTCAGCAGTCCAAGCTGTTGTTGACAACATACCAAGATATGCAAGACTTCATGTTTGTTCTTGTATGCTTGTTTGAAAGAGTTTGGATCAACCTCCATATGTTTTCAGATCAGAAGTTCAGGTCTTATAGACAGTCATAACTGCTCCGTTTGAGCATATTTTCTTTCCCCAACTTCAAACAGATGGAGGGGAAAACATAAATAAAAAAAACACCTTATGCTCAGCAATTAAAACATCACTGGTTTTGAAAGACATACAGACGTTTTGAAAGACATACAGACGTTTAAAGCATCCCAACAAACTGGTGGGACGATGGCCAGCACAGGAGCTGTAATTTCGAACATTATTTATTTATTTTTACTTTAAACAGAGGCACCTTTAAGATTCCCACAGATGCAGCAATGAAAACAACAGACTCGAAGCATATGTTGCCATGCTGAGTGTTTTTGCCTGAGGAGTGGGGAATGTAAGTGTCTGCCAGGAAAGAGATGGTTTGCCTTAGAAAATAGCACTGGAATTAGGAAAAAGTATTTCCCTTCCCTTCAGGAGATTGTGTCATATCCCCAAAATCGAATAATTTCCTTTTTGGAATAGAGGAATAATCCTATAGTAGATGTCTTAAAGGAAATCAAGAATAAACATGGCTAAATTGTTTAGAGTCTGCAGTCTATCCTACTGTGCGCTAGTTTACATAAGCATGGAAATTCTGGATAATTTCAATTTGGTGTCATAATATGCCTGTCTTAAACTTAAAAGAACAGGCTTTTCCACTGATATATATATATATTATTAGCATTTTTTATTTGAACACATTAGACTATTTACTAATGCACCTTTTTGATACCTGATTCATGTGTGCACATTATTTAAAATAAGTCATTATTTTCGTAAAATGTAACTTGTTTATCTCTATAACAGCTCTGCTTTAAAAAAACATTTCTTACAATCCAATAGAAAAATCAAGCCTTTTAACATAATTAATTAACCAAACAATTCAGCTGCATATCCTTCAACCTTGATCAAAGAAAGGCTTGTTAAATAGACAGAAAGCTATTTCAAAGGTCATCCATGTTGTGGTTTGGTTAGTAGATCATGAGTTATGATCTGTTTACATGTTGTGGTTCTCAAAACAACCTCAAATTAGTGGCCTGTTTGCCTGCCTCCACAGTTCTGACCAGGACAATTGCTGTGGTCTCTTTTACTCTAGAATAGAGACCACAGTGACAAATACAGTGTATGCACACTGATAATGCTAGTCTCTGTCATTAGATGAATTATTGTTGCTGAGATCATTTACAGCAGACAAATTGTGGTGACTTTATGAATATGCCGCAATCAATAATAAGCCTGTTTTACATATAAAAGAGACATGTTTAGGCTACATAAATTAACAATAATTTAGATACTGTTACAGTGCTTTTTAAGTGCATTTAGTTCCTGGTTAAACTATCTTCCTGGTTTGATGCTGAAATATGGCCCCTATGGGTTAAAGTCTGCATGTGGGAAGTTTGTGTGTCTAGTGAGTGATGGTGTATGGGTATGCATGGAGAATCAGTGTTTCTGTTTGAAAGAACGTGTTTTTGAGGCATTGCTGTAAAGTAAGTTCTGGAGCTAGACACAGAGAGAGGCTGTTTGAGAGAGAAGTCTTTTAAAGGCAGATTACAAATTCACAGAGACAGATTACAAATTCAGACATTACCTCAGCGACATGGCTAGCCAGAGAAAGACACACACATACACAGAGAGAGAGAGAGAGAGAGAGAGAGAGAGAGAGAGAGAGAGAGAGAGGGNCAGACATTACCTCAGCGACATGGCTAGCCAGAGAAAGACACACACATACACAGAGAGAGAGAGAGAGAGAGAGAGGGAGGGAGGGAGAGAGAGAGAGTTTGGAGGTGGAGGTTCCACAGGAATCTAATAGCTGGCAGGGTTAAAGGTCAATTATGCAATCACCATTGCAGAACTATATATAAGAGTTACATTTCCATGCACAGTAAAAGCATATGGTGCATTTATTAAAAAATATCAGTCAAGAGACGTTGAGGCATGCTGTTCTTTCTGATAGATATTCAGGATTATGCTTGAAGCAGAAAAACACTGGCATTATGTTAAAAGATAGTACAGTACAAACAGAATGCATAATCCACAGCAGACTATAACTAATGCAAAAGCTTTATTGCTTTATACATTAATTTTCAAGCAAAATGTGTGCCAGTCAGGGTTTAAGTTGTTCATGACTATAGTAATTTATTAGCTTATTGGGCATAATCAGGGCAGACAGGTGCATGTAAACACACTTATTGACAATAAAGGCTGGCCAAACACACTAAAAGAAATGAAAAAGTGTGTAACAACAAAAAACTCTTCGCATCTGTGTGATAAGTTCTATGCATCAATTAGCAAAACAGTTGCATTTAAAAACACACGCACTGACGCATTCTTTTTCTTACAAAGTGCAACATTAGACAGCATGCAGCAGTGCAGCACAGGCTAAGGGCTGGCAGTGCGTGTGCTGCAGCACGTGTGGGAGTCTGTGGAGGTTTGGCAGGGTGTTCGGAGGAGGCCTAACTGCCTGTCCGTGCGGTGGAGGCGAGGTGTACCGCATGACCTGGCATGCAGCCGTGTGATAAAAACTCCAGACAGTAAATCAGAGAAAGAGCGGAACGAAAGAGCCGAAGAGTGGCAGCTGGACAGCTCACACACAGCCAGATGCTGCGTATGCTAACGGCCACACACACACACACACATACTTTTACACACACATACACACGTTCCCACTCCCACAGCAGAAGTGTTAACCGTCCAGAGTTTTAGTAGTTTCCTGGTTTCTGATTGCATCCACAGGCAGCTCCCACTGAGGCCGAAAAAATGTGTAACTAATATACAACTTCATTATGATGTTGGCCATTAAGCATTCTTGTTATGGCTACATATTACCTTCCTCTAACAATCCTGTTCTACACAAACATTTAAGCATTCAGAGGGTTTTTAACTAGAATTTTTTTGCTGGTAAATTTATCTAATGCGAGCCAATTAATACTGTGGCTCTAAATTGGAGGGTCGCTGGCCAAAAATATGCATGCCTAGCGAGGAGAGCAGAGAAAGTACGCTTATTAACTTAAAGCTAAAATTTTGATGTTTTAATGTCTTGTGTTAAGAACGTCACACAGCCAAAACGCAGAGATATTTTGGTGCAAATGAATATTTGTCATTTAGTAGAAGCCAGTGCAATTAGACAGATGCCAACAGACTGTGTGACACGTCATCACCTTTTAAACATGAACAAAAATATGAATGTAAAACCATGACTGCCTTAAACATGAATTACACTGAGAATATCACACTTTTGCATGCATTAACAAAACTGTCTGTTTTCCTATTCATCATAGAGTAAGTAAATGTGCATGTTGGGCCTATGCAGTTATATACAGTAATATTAATACATTTCAAAGTTTCATTTTAAGAACATTTTAATTTGTTTCTCTACAATAATAATAATTTTTGTACCGTGTTTGGTCGCCACAGACCAGTCATGACTTAGAGAAACTGCCATCTTTTTAGCACATGTCTGCATACTATCTTATTATCTCTTCTTGTCTCATTTGTTCTCATCTCCCTCATATCATCCTTTTCTTTCTTCATTGTTTCTTGTTGTCACATCAGGAATTCTGTTTCCTTCATTTCCGTTGACTCAGGCAAAGGCCATCAGTGTTCCTCCCCACCGAGACGACTTATCAGGGCCAGGCAGTGTGGAAAGAGGAAGGGAGGGGATCCAGAGGCACAGGGGCTTCTGCATGGTGGTCTGTCCCCTCTCAGCAGGAGGGCTGTCTGCATGTACATTCACAAGTTTGGCCTTACTCAGTGATGAACGAGGTATATTGTTTGTTTGGTTGGTTGGTGGTTGTCTCTGTGTCCCTGCATTGTGAATCAGGCAAAACAACCCTTTGAATGACTGGGTGAAGATAGCAAGGTTTTCCAGTGACTCGGCTGCGATGGTGTTGTATTAGGTATATAAACTCATCTGACTAATGCTTCTTTGAGGTCTGTGAAGAAAAAACTGTTTATAAGAAAAAATAAAATAAGACAGCTTGCTTAAGATCTCAGATTCTTAGAGTTAAATAAAAAATAATACAAGTATTATAAAAAAGTTATTTTATTACCTTTTATTCCAAACACCTTCATTTTAATGATGTGGTATCTCTGTAAGCAAACAAAGACGGTACATAGTGACCATCTTTCTCAAAATCCAAATATATATATATATGATTGTTTGGGATCAGATATATCATTAAGTCAATCAGTTTAATTTGAAAACCAGATGTACAGTTTGTGAAATGCATCAACAGGTTTTATATAACATCCTAAAAAGGATTCATTCACAAATTCAACTGATCTGTTTCTGAGATTTAATTTACTGACTGATAATTCAGTTCTCGTTTTAAGCTCTCTCACTTTGTCTTTAAGACAGTGAGGGTCAATTAAACTGTGTGTTTAATTAATTATTTAGACATTTAAATTGTCCTGAAAGCTATTTTATAATCCATCTAAATACAACCATTTGCCTTTAGCCTGGAGCTATGGTAATACCCACAATGCAATGCACTTTTTGAAAGACTAAACATCCTGAAGTGTCATGTAAGGTAAGTTCTAAAAAGTAGCTGGGCTTTTTTTTTCATTTATTCAAGAAGTTTTACAGTTTTTTCCTAATAATTACATAAGTTTTCAGCCTTTTGAAACTTAAAATTTGCTTTATTGCTGAAATTGTCATGGCTGACAAGTGCATTGTGGGTGTTCTGTATCTATTCAATTGGGTTCTTAGCCCTGTATGTATGATGGATGTCTGTGAATGACTGGAAGATTTTACTGTTAAGCTTCAGAGAGGAGAGGTGCTGATACAGGCTTGAAGACTTTTGGCAGGAGCTGAATAAAGGTTGTCGAGGTTTGCAGCTTTTTGAGCCCTTGAGCTTAAAGGCTGGATGACAAATGCAGGCTGTCAAAAGCTTTGTGATACACTGTAAGTTAGTGAGCGCACTCTTTCAAACATTTCTGACGACTTTATGCAGGAAAAAACCTGTTCTAATTTCTGTGTTCTTATTGCGATAAAACAAAAGAATAATTGCCAAAAATATTCCCTGAAACTATAGATGATTTAAAGGACTCACTACATCAGTAAGAGAAAAATTTATTATATTTTGCAATTGTTAAACTGTGACCTAAATGAATAATTTAAGCTTTAAGCTTTTAAATTTTTGCTAAGTTTTGCACTGGTTCTGTAATATTTATACTGTGCGTTATTCACTTTCTCATTGTTTGTGATAACCCACTTATGGTGAAGCAAAGGGATTTATTCATAGCGTTATTATGAGTTATTAGATCTTGGAATTGGGGCTTTTGCTGGATATCGTCATCACGAATTAGCAAAATCATTTCGGTACGCTTTAATTTTTAATGAATTTCTTGTTTTAAAGAATGTATTTTAAAGTATTAAACAGGCACTTTGTTGATGATGTAATAGGCAGCAACTTGTGTGGGTGTTTTAGAGTTTACAGGCCTGGCCCAAACCCTCAACAGGGTCGCCACCAAAAGTTATCCATAACCTGCACTGTACTGCTGTCCAGAAGCTATCCAGGAAATTGCCTAATAATAATAAAAAATCTGGGGGCAAATGGAGTCCATAGAGGCTGTTCCAGAGGAGCTCCACGTAGGAGAGACAGAGGAGCTCTCCAATGGGAGAAAAACTGGGACACTTGGAACCATTTAAAAGCACCTGGCTTGCCAGCTCCTTTGCTCTCCTCCTCTTCATTTCTTCTCTCTTTTCATCTCTCTTCATTCACTTGGCTATATGTGCAGAAAAGCTTCCCTCCACATGCTTTTGTGGATCCAGACAAACAAAGAGAAGTGTACTTGACTACTGAACTATTTTGTAGCTCGGCCTCAGTTTCATTTTGATCTCAGATTAATGATTTAATCTCATAAAGAACCTCTCTAATCCAATGCACATGCCACCTAAATTTCTATTCACTTTTGTTTGTAACAATTACTCTGCAAACAGAATTAAACTTTAGTAAAAGAAAGAATATGATCAATTATAAATTAATGTTTATTAGCCCGTGTTATTCATTATTAATGTTTTTCCAGCAATATGTTTATGGCCTTCATTCGTGAATTACAGTTTTTCTGATGATCGTATTTTCCACATTCACACGTGGCACGATCTTGCATTATCACATAATGGCCAGCAGATGGCATCCAAAGCCCTCTAAAGCCTCAAGCGTTCTCGTTGCCACACACGCGTAAACAGATGCTAAATAATCGTTAACAGAGATTAAGCTTTACTATAAGCACAGTTACATCAGATGTGCTCAAATGTTATAAAGATGGCCGTGGCCAAATAGATTTATGATATACAACAGCAGGAAAATCTTTAGTTCATGGGCTGCAAATAGCTATACCAGATGGGCTTGTGCATGAGGTACTCCGATCTACAGAATTCTCTCACGGACAAATAAAAAACACAATCGCATTGTTTCTGACCACAAATTCCCATGTCGTGTGATCCGATCAGGTCTTTCGGTTGATGAGCACTCTTGAGGGTTTTAATCAAATTGCCAGGTAATACAAAACACCTGCCTTTCTCTTGATATCCATAATGACTACAATATTACATTAACATTAATACCACTTTTCGTTCTATTTATTCACCAGTATCTCTCTATCTTTCTCTCTCACTCTCTCACACACACATACAATAAGATGCTAAAATGTCACTTTTGTCTTTTTTGTAGGCTTTAGTTCACCCATAAAGTAAATTCTGTTGTTATTTACTCACCCGTGTTGCTCCAAACATGTACAACTTTATTTCTTGCCCAATTCAGAGAGAGAACTGAACTGGACACTCTTTTCCATGTATTTCATAATGAATAACAACTGAGGTTTTGCTACAGCAACTATAGTTTAACCATGATGTTTGTAGTAAAAGTGTGGTTAAACAAATGGTAATCAATGTGGCAAGAAACATGGTTACTACACTTTTACTATAATAAAACTATGGCTATTTTTGTAAGGGATTGTATGAGGAATAGTCTTAAATTTCTAGGTAACTAATCTTATATATCAGGTAACAGAGCCTATAGACAGTGCTGATATCAGGCCCCACTTTTCTGTCTGTATCTCTCTCTCTCTCTCTCTCTCTCTCTCTCTCCTAAGGTCATGCAGCGTGCAAAGAGGGCAAAACACAGCCCTCTTGTTTAGGGTTGGGTGTGGGCAGAGGCACTCCCAGACCTAATTGTCCTAAACTTCTTTCCAAATTGCAATTAAAGATAAACAAGGAACTTGATGGGGAATCGTGATAATGCAGCTATCTGGCATCAGCTTAATTGTTGCAAACATGCTCTGTTTGACAGACAAATGTTCTCTGGCCACACCCCCCTCCCTCATGGCCTGTGTAGTGCGTACTTCAGGGCGATCTGTTTACAAACTCTAATTTAAGGCACTTTGATGTCCCTGCCAGGATTTTTTATAAACAGTTAATTTAACTGTCTGTATTTGTAGATATCATAGAACGAATTGCATATTTTGAGGTCAAATGATGCAGGCGTCATTTGAATTTGTTTGCTGATGTCATCTTTGGATGGGGTGAGTGTCGTCTTATAAAGACAGAATGCTAATTACAGATTATGTTGTTTTGTTAAGGAATATCTTAGGACACGGACAGAGTTTGTAATGGCTATGAATACCTAAAGCTACAGGCCTGCTCTGCTCAACCTTGTTTTTCACTGGGTGAACATTTAAAAGCCCCACCAGCTTTACACCCTGCTGAGAAATGGACCCTACCAACTCTCACTCTTTGGTCTCTGAGAACAACTAGGAGTTACTCTGTGGTAGTTTGTTGGACAGGCTTTTTGTGGTCTTTAGGGTAACCTACTGTAGTTAAAAATGTCCTTTTTAAAAAAAACATGCTAGATTACTTTGTTACTTCTAATAAATAATTTTGTCTGGCTTTCTATTGGTTAAAAAAATCAGAGATGCTGTGAGGTCCTACTGTGGTAATCCAGCAGTTTTCTTGCAAGTTTTTAAATTCTGGCCTTGTCTTCAATAATTGCAAATGTGAATAGTTTCAATAATGAAACAGAAGACTTTGACCTTTAGTGACGATGCTTTTCTACCAAAAGAAATCTTTATTTAACAATATCACAAAACAATATTTTGTGTTGGTAGTTGTCAGATTGCTTAATAAGATCACTGTTAACTTAAATTAGCTAAGATTTATAATGCTAAATAAATTTGTGCCTTGGTATTTTCGAGAGCCTCAGTATTATTTTAATGAATGAAAGATCATGATTCTTACATGATTTTCCAGAACATAGAACAGAATCGCATGTTTTATGACACACCAGTGCAACTGTTTTTGCAATGTATTGTGTAAGAGAGAAACAGACAGAGAGAGGAAACTCTTTTCCCTCTATTCTCCAGCCTCACTGAGGGGCTTTGCTAAAACCAACACAGTCTGCAAGGAGAGAACAGGAAATGACTCACCACAAACAGGAAGTGCTGTGAGGTGACCAGTAGCATGTTGAATGGGGAATGTTAGACAGGTCTGGGAGACAGCCGCTACTGCTTCAGGAAACAGCTGGGGTGAAAGAGAGAGAGAGAGAGAGAGAGAGAGAGCTGTTATGATGTGACAGTTTGGGTAAATTCACTACCTTTGGAAGTAAGGCCAAGGCTGCTGTGTTGCTAAGTAAAATATGAATAATGCTGGATAAGCAAAAAAAACTGTGCAGAGTTTATATGTGCATGGAAATAAAATCACAAATCCATCATCTTTGTAATTATAGATACTTAGCACTGTGACATGAGGACTGACATTGTCTGTTACACTTTGCAAAGGTCTCCTGAATGACAGACTGCAGAGTCAATCTGAAATCCAGATGGAAATGTTTGTTATGGTTTGTTTTTATACAATAAAACATCTAAGCAACCCAGATAAATATAACACAGTTTTCGGGATATACACAAGAGAGATTTAGAGAATTGCCGTAAAAACTGTTTAGCTACTTCTGTTGAACTATTAAAAGCTTTAAAAGGACGTTCCTAAATGTAAAATCCAGGCGGCCTGGAAATACAAGGAGAAGAAAGTCATTGAGGGCATAATGAACATTTGTTAAACCCTCTGTGTCACCCTCACACTCCCACACAGACAGTCACATACTGTATCACTGTTGCATCTGTGAGGAAAATCTATGAGGTTATATAACGGGCCAGGTTTTAGATTATATATATATACATACATATAATTTGTATGCTACAAACAGGCATAAAACACAATGCTG
Source organism: Botia almorhae (assembly GCA_036877575.1). Lineage (NCBI taxonomy): Eukaryota > Metazoa > Chordata > Actinopteri > Cypriniformes > Botiidae > Botia > Botia almorhae. Next base: position 17,359 of record JAZGTJ010004083.1, read on the forward strand.
GGAGTTCCAGGAATGCAAATTGAAAATAATCTGTAAATCATTGAATCATTTGTTCATTTAAATGAATCGTTCATGCAAACTGGCTCCTAATCTAGTTAATATAGAAATTCAGAATGTTTGATTATTGCCTAGCTCATTCAGTTTCAGGGCTGTGTACAAGACAATTACACAACAAAAACAGCAAATTATTGTCACACTGCACTTTTGCCATGCTGCATCACTACTTTACTAAAATACACTATTAAGAAAACAGCAGAAGTTTTTATTGATGTTAATTTTAGTTAGTTGCTTTCCAACACTGTTTACAGTTATTAGTCTGTATAGTCAATGTTCCTGTAGTTCAACTGGTAGAGCATTATGTTAGCAGTGCAAAAGGTTGTAAGTTCAATTCTATATATATATTTATTGTTTCACATTCTATAGCAGCACCCTAATAGTTTAGTGCTAGTTGGACAAAAGTAAGACTCGTAGTTCTAGATTTAGAGAACCAAACCAACCAGGGGGGAGTCTGTGGTTTTATATTGTATCGTGCTGTAATTCTACACTCATGACCTCAGTCTCTGCTACCTTTATGGCTTACAGATCTTGTAGAATCTTTATAGCGCATGTCGTCTATGTATGCGTGAGATTGTAGTCTGGGTGTATGTTTAGGGGGTCACACAAATACTTCCAGCTTTCTCAAAAAAAGCTTCTCCCAAAGGAGCTTTTTAGTGAGTGCAATGAAATACCTCAGCATGTCAAACACACTAAAATTAAACATACATTAGCATTGCCCATTCTCCCAGACTGTACATTCTGTCCCTAATGCTCAGCCTGTCCCCTGAAAAGTTATTAATTGCCAACTGCTTGATAAGCAGGGCATAATCTGAGGCACAGCTTCATAATGGTCTGATATTTATACAAACCATCTGCTTCTAGTATTTATAGAATGATATGAAAATTCATTGTTTCTGTTAACCAGCTGGCTGCTGTGAGCTCTACTGGCTCCTGTCCCACCCAGTATCTCTCTGTCTGTCTCTCTCTTTTCTCTTTACCCATGTCTCCCACTCTCTCTGTTTCTCTCTCTCTCTCTCTTTTTACTTATGTCTCTCACTCTTTCTCTCTCACTATCTATCATTCTGTCAGTCTCTCGGCCCACTTTTAACCTGAAAAAGGTTTTTCAATGAACATGGAATGGAAGTTTTATGACTTGGCTTACCATGAGAAGGTCTGGGAGTAATCTGGGAGTAATCTGGCCAAAGCGGTTGTTGGTAAAGACTCTATTTTTTATTTTTGTTTTTAAAGTCATTACAGACAGGGCCTATGACCAAATGACAAATAACTACTGCCAGAATCATATTAAACAATGCTGAAATTCATCAATAATAAACGGTCCAAAATAACAAAAGTTGGTGATTGAAACCTGGTCTGCTTTTTTATTGTCTGTCTGTTGTCACAGAACAATAAATATAGCTATAAATATAAAAATAGCAATAAATATATCACAATTAATTCTTTGATAATGTATATTATAGTTTAGTTTGGTATATAGTCTAAAAGGACATTTAACATTGATATGCCTGCTGTCTATAAAAGAATTGGATGCTGATAGAAATAAAGTCAACATACAACCATTATAAAAATAAAAACGCCTCTTATATGCTCATTTTAATTAGATTTTCATGAGTCTCATTTCTCATGCAGTTTCAGTATGATTAATGTTTTTGTGTTCAGAGTGCGGTAGATAAGCATGCAATTCCTTCCATCCCAGTTGGAATGGATTATTTTAAAGAGACTTGCTTATGCAGGGGGGTAAGACTGTTTAGTGTCACAAATTTATCACAATCATTCTGCTCTGTGCACATCAGTTACATTTGGACTTGTACCTGGTAACACACACACATTAGGTTTCTATGCTTTTTGTTGACTTTCCATAGACTTAATGACTTTTATACTGTACAAAAACAGAACCCATTTTACATATATAAAAAAGCAACATTTAGTATGTTTAATAATTATTTTCACTTTGGGGCACTACATTCGTTGTAGGGACATTTGGTTTCCCACAATGGTAAAAAAAAAACAAGACCAGTATGAAAATCATACACAGACTGAACAAAGACCTTTTACAAGTCTGTTTCTTTGGGACAAATAGCATTAGTAATATGCCATAAGCTATTGTTTATTTCAGGCTCAGTTGGTTTTAATATAATAATTCACATGACCTTTGATCTTTGTTTTTATTGGATTTTCCTGGATGTGCTGTAAATAGTATATCCATGACTTAGCAGAAACAGTGACTCAGATTTTCAGTTACAATGAATCAGGTATGATGAGAGAATTTTCAGTAAACTATTCCACTACAGTGCCAATAAATTACCTTTTGTGACATTTATCCTTTATGTAGATTCTCTGAAGTATTGACTAAGAAGGGTGCTTTCTTTTCAAGCAAGAGATTATGTGTGTGCGTGTGTGCGTGTGTGTGTGTGTGTGTGTGTTTTGGATGCACATCTGTGTGTGTGTGTGTGTGGGTGGTTGTATGGAGATTGATGTGTATGTGAAAGTGCATGTGTGTGTATTTGGCCGTCCTTATGTTTTAGAGCGAGCGACTGCACTGTAAGCCGAGAGAGACAGAAAGAGAGCAAACAAAAGTTAGAAGAGGATAAAAATGAATAGAGAGAGATTGAAGTGAATTGTATCTGGGCAGCACCAGACTGGATGGAGAGCAGCATGTTTGTGTTGGAGCTGTTAGCTGCATATTTGGACCACATGTGCTCTGAGTTTGGGAGTAACAGGCCAAATGAAAGGCACATTGTACCTCAGAATTGCCGCGTCTGCACTTGTGCCTATGGAAGGGAACCAGCTCGTGCGGAGAGAAAAAAAACAGTCAAAATTGGAGTGACAAAACTCCAGATGGAAATCAATGTCATTAGTCAGGCAGACACGGCATCTCTGGTGCTGCGGCTTTTTTAACTGCCATGTACATAACTGTGGTTATAAACCTATTTTCATCTGTTTTATGTAAGCTGGTGAGAGCAAAGAGACCCAAGTGTTATTCTTCTGACACTTACTGTGATCGTAGTTTTGAAAGGTAAATGTCTGAGGTTAAAAAGCAACTTTGCGTAAATGCTCCGAGAATTTACGGTTTGTCTTGAAAAGCTGAATATAGATCTTCGGCGCTTGACGTTAAGCGCACGTACGCAGTTTAACAAAGGCGCGTACGGCTTGCAGTGATACGTTTGGTCAGATGGGGGCGATAATGGGCTGTGTTCCGAACTCACGAAAAACACAGCATCAACTCAATGCTGCGCGCTTTCTCTTTGAGTGTTCTATGTAGCGCTCTCTGATACCGAGAACACGAGAGCACTTCACAACAGAAAACCTAAACCACACTCTTGAACATTTTGATTTTCTGCCAGACAACTTTCAGACGTTTCTCCGAGTAAAGCTATTTGTCATTATAGAATGAAGCCAGCGTTAAGCAATAAAACACACTGTTGGAGATGCTCCTGACACGCTGTTTTGTTAAAACACAGTTAACTTCATTGGCTTGCCGAGAGACACATCTGCTTAAACTTTTGATTGTTGTTTGTTTTCTCATTTATTGATGGCTCAGTGTTTTAGAGAGCACAGTTTTACATTCTTCGCCTCCTGTAGGGTTAAAAAGTCACATATTGACACTGTATGTAAGTGATCCCATACTAGATAATCGGTAAACGTCAGGTCAACCTCACGTGTCTAGCATCTTGTTTTTTTAAAGGGACACCACCCAAAAATGTTGTTATCGTTTACTTATAATAACATTGTAGTGACCACATCTATCAAGCTTTAAAAAGGTTAAAAAAGAGTCACAAAATTAATCCATATACACACTGCATTTGAAATCGTTCAGTCGATAAGTACTGATATTCTTGCCCTCATCTAAAACTTATGTCTAGCCTATGTTTGGGGCAAAATTTAAAAATGCCACAAAGTGCTACACATGCAACAATGCTGCATGCTGTTTTGATGTATGATGCTGTTTGATGCACTCTGCCATTTTAAATCTTACTTTAGTTATGCTCTAAGCCCTGGTTTTTACACTCATGGTTCAGATTAAGCCAGGAGTAGTCCTTCGTTAAATTAAAACCTTTAAGAAACTTTTAATAAACATGCCATGGAAAAAAGGAAACATTACTGGTGTGCATCTTTAGACAAAACAACGGCACTGATATATTTTAAGATATGATAGTGCAAGTTGCTTAAGCCTCATCTGTGAAACCAGGCAAACGTGGTTTTTAAAAGCTAGTCAGTAGAATGTATAGTTTAGAATGAGAGATTTTTCCTCTCTGTCTTTTTTCTTTCCTTTTGGGTACATTAAACATGTTACTGCAGACCGAAGCATTCATGTTTCTTTTTCCATCCTTATATCACCATTCAACCGGTCCCTCACTATTTATGATATGTTCTTTGATTTATGTGCTTTAGATTTATTTCATTTTCTGTTCAAGTGTCTTCAGTACAAAGTACAAATTTAATATGTATGTATAGAAATAGGTTAAATTGTCAAGACACTTCTCCTAAAACTGTAAAGACTCACCTTACCCACACCAACACTATATCTGCCTCTGAGAAAGTTTAAACCAAAGGAAGTAAAACCAAATACTTTGCTAGGCTTATGGAAAGTATTCATGTGACATATCTGTGGGTATCCCTCTTTTTACTTTATTTCTACCCTGCACTCTGAAACCCTCGAACTTTCTTTTAAGTCTGATTTCTCACTCTCTTTTCAGCATCTTCTCTGTCATGCCTTTATGAAAATCGAAGCAAAAAATGGTAAGTATAGATAAAGAATTCGTTTTTTGTAATGAAACATGTCAGTGATTTTATTTTTATTGTATTTATCATACATAAATCAAAACCCTACCGATCTTTGAACAAATATTTTACTTTTAAATGTTTTTGTTCTGTACAAAGAATAAAGGGACAGCAACGTTAACAAAAACATATATACAGTTCTTCAGCCCACATCACTTCCTGCTTCACTCTTTTAAACTAAAAATGGCATAAAGGATAAAAATAGATTTATGTCTGTAGCTTTTAACAATTTTAATCCAAAACAATGTACAGAATAAGAGTCCTATAAAATAAATATATCACACCAATTATATCCCTCTTTCAATATAAACATAGATGTTCAAAAAATATTGATTTGAATACAAAATGTTTAGACAATAATATTTATGTGAAAAGAACATGGCTGCATACACGGATATGACAGTTTATGAGAACATGCTAACATTTTGTTTTATTATTGTTCCTTTTTGTTTCTATTTTTGCTCATTCATTTACTCTTCTGTTTCTTTTGTTTGTTACACAGTTCCTGCTTCCGAATATGCAAACTCCCATGCATACACAGTATGCAAACAGCTGTACATCAAACAAGCAGGATGACTGTATATTGATGAGTATTTATGAAACAGTATATGAACAATACCCAGACTGTTTCCGCAGTGATTTTGAAGTCTACAGTGGATGAAGAGGATGCTTTGCTATCCCATAAGGCCACAGGAGCTGAGGAGTCTTCAGATTTAGCATTCCTCATTTGTAAGTTGTTTTGGAAAGCATATACTACATTATTAAATTATTACATATTACTAAATTATTTAATAATCATTCTCTCTTTCTCACTTGGTTAGATTCTGAAAAGGAAGATTTAATCTCTGTTGTAAAAGCATAAATTTTAATAACTTCTTGGTATCGTTGTGTTTTTTATAGCCATGGGAAGAAAAGGCGACTCACTCGTATGGCTTTTCACTGACCCGGGACAACGTCTGTAATCATTGTGACTCCACGGCCCTAAAACAACACAGGCCATCCTGCACAAATATGCCTCTCTGATTGGCCGGACAAAGGCTGATGGAAACAACCGCCCTATTAAACTCCATAGATCTCAAACATGGCCAACAATCTTTGCTTATCATTCAAACAGTGAATCAGCCACACCCTCACAAACACTGCCTGCTTCCCATGCACTCCGACTCTATCAAGCCCATAGTAACCTCAGCTTGACTCCACAAATCTGGTGCCAGTGCTTGTTTTATTTATCTATCAAAGCTGATGATGTCGATGTGATAAGTTGTGTTGGGTGAGGGGATAAGAGTGTGGTTGAATAACAGTATGAGTGATAATATAATGGATGCTGCTAGCAGTTGTTGTGAACGTAGCTCTGTTGTCCAGATGTGAACTGATCTATGATTATGCAGAACTTTTAATTGCAACATTGTATATTGTAAAAAACATTGTATATTGATCGCATTTCCACTGATAAATCACAAGAAAATCAAGCCGTGACACAAACTTAATCAAGCATTTGATTTTGGAGAATGTTGTTTGGGCCCTAGTTTAGCTAGGCCTGACAATTTGGGCAGGTTTTATTTGTTCAAAATCTGGCACATGAAAACTTTGTCTGTGATGCTTAAAGAATCTTGTCCAAGATTTTTAAATAAAAGCTCTCACATTTACACGATAATCAGATATAAGCATTAAAATAAATATGAAACTCCAACACTGTTAAAGCGTATGTAATACAAAACCAGCTATCTACTGTAATTAATCTTAGCTCCGATGACTGACTGCCAATATCCATTTGAACCATTATATCTGTGAAATCTGACTACCCATCTGGAAGAACAGAGCAGCATTGCAGCTTCACTGTGAACCCATCAGCTCCCGTGGTGTACGTCTTTATTTTTGGATGGAGGGATCATGTTACGGCCATGAGAAGACCCCTCTAACAGGAAGTCACCCAGTGGGACACCAAGCTGTTTCTGGCTAGCCCAGGCCCTGAGCTCGGCTCAACCTGAGGGTGAGTTACAAACGCACGCTCTAGATACATTGGTTAAACTCTAGCTGAACTTAGCATCAATATCCTCATGGCTTCGCCATGCTAATAAGAGAATCACACTGCTTGTGGTGAATTCTCAAGAGTAAACTGAGGAAGAACTCTGTGGGTTTGTTAAACAACACCACATGAAGACATAATTTTATAAATCTGAAAATAATGTTGGCAGATGGTATTTCACATGTGAATTCAATATTGACAACTAGAAAAAAGCTAAGTGTGAAATCATCTAAGTAAACAGCTACTGCATATATCAAGAATCACAAACCTTGGGCAATTTCTTAAGATTTTCTTTCTCAGCAAAAAGGTTTAAAACAATAGTACGTTTAACTTCATTTTTTGCTTTGTTTTTGTTCGTTTGTTGCTTTTTTGTTTCATACATGCAATGAAAACAGACATGCTCAATTGAAACTAGATTCAGTCAAACGGATTTTGAACGATTTTAATGATATTATATTTCTTCAGTTTAATTTTTTAGTGTCCCTGTTAGTCAAATTAGGGTACAATTTTGACTTCATCTGTTTATGAATTTATGACAACCCATGATACAATGTACTATATTGGACTGAGCTCTATGAAGGTCGTATGTCCTATAGACACAAGAGCAGTCCAGGGTTAAATATCTTGACTCTGATCAGTTCTATTTGTAAAAAAGACACATGGAATGTATTACTCTCTCTGCACGGTGTCATTAAACTGTATATACGTTTGGTTTTGTCAGCCACACACCGCGGGTCATTAAAACTGTCACTAGCCCTTGAATGTGTTAGCCTACAAATGGTGCAGGTGAGGTGTTGAGATCAACAATGCCATTCTAACAGATCTGACCTGCTGAGTCGACACAAACCAATCTGTCTCCAGTGTCTCTGTACACACACTGGATACACATCCTCAATTTTATTAGGCTAAACTAAGGATGTGTACCTCAGATATAAGCACAGTAAAAGAAATTCTTAGCCATAAAAGTTGGTTTAAATTTCATCACCGACTCTGAGGTCAAACTGAAAGAAAACCATGAAATTTCCTGATGAGCACAGTTTAATGTTGTATTTCCTGTTTAAACAGTACGTTTAGGTGGGGCAGATATATTAAAGTGATATTTTTTTAGCCAATAGGCTTTAGTTGCATCACAGTCATGGTCCATAATTGTTGGATGCAGGTGGTGTTGAGGGAGGGGCATTTTTGATCTAGAGAGCATTTGATTGGTCAAAACCATCAAGCATTTTCTTGAAGGCTTAACACAAAAAAATGTGCAAATCTGCTAATGGTTCATTTAATCAATGCTTAGGGATACACTAGCATACAGATTGATTTAAAGCTAGAGGAGATAATAAAAGTCACCTAAAAAACTTTATTTCATACTTTATTTCACCTGTAATTCAGGTCTTGAAACTGTAACAGTCAGAAACTGCACTTCAAATGTCATCTGTTTGCCTTAAACTCTTTACGTTACCTGAAGGCCAAAGCAGACTTGGAAGAGTTCATATCCAGCAAATAGGCTGATATGTTCTAATAATAATTTTAAGGGTATGAACCTAATTCAAAACTTTTATTTTGTAGACAATTCTCTCTTTCACTCATGTTCCTCCATGCCTTCGTTAGAATGTGAGCTTTGTGGGTTATGAATGGGTCTGTCTGCTTCCCTCCAGCTGTTCTCCATTACCGGCCCATCATGTGGTGATATGAGCCAGAGTCCAGCCAAAACTTAAGCCCTGCCAGGTAGCAGTGATGAGACCCAGGGTTCAGGTGCAGTGCGTAGTGTGTGTGTGTGTTGTAGGGGAGTGTGCTTCCGGACCCAGTGTTGTGCTTAACTTTAAACCCTGTTTCATTTTTCCCCCACCCAGCATAGCTATTTATATCACTCATGTCTTTTATTGCGCTACCCCCCTTTATTCATTCACTACCTCTCTCCTGTTGTAATTTATCCTAATAAATGAAAACCGCTTTCTCTATTCCTAGAGCTGTAACCATTACTTTCCTGGCACTGGGCCAATGAGGAACATAGGAGATTTGACTTCTCTAAACAGTTTGGGTCAGTTTTATGAAACTGTGTAAATCAGCAAGGACAGAGTGAGGATGGGGGGGGGTTGTGTAGTTCAGCATGTTCCTCTAAGATGAAGGCAATCAGGTGCTATGAGTCAACGATAACCTTTATTTGGAATAATATAAATGTTAAATAATGCAGTTCTCCTTTAGTTCAGATCATTTAAAGAATTAAATTCGATATTAAATTTGTATACTTGCTCTCTAGTTTTGTTTAGCAATTCTTGTATTTTGTCTTGGACATTTGTTTGCCCATAAGTAAGGGATAACTGCTAAAATGATTTATAAGTAAAAACAAGTAGATTATTGTTTAATATATTATTGTTTTATATGAGATATCATTCATGTTTGTAACACTATTTATTCTGCTTTATTCTTGATGAAACTAGATGTTTATGATGGTGTATGAAGAAAAAGGCAAAAACAGCATCACGCAAAGTCAAGTTAGTGTAGTAGTGATGATGAAGAGTTTATTTAAGAGCAATTTATTGATTTGATAGTAAAGAGAAGACAAAAAATGATTGGGAGAAATTGAGGGGAAATTGGCGGAACAGGATTGGTCCTTGTTGCTCATCATGTTTCAGAGCACAAGCATTAACCGCAAAGTCTTTGCTCTTTCACAAAGAGGTAGTTTAATAGTTAAATATTGTTTATGCTCAGGATTATTAAATAATGCATTATGCAACAGGACCTTCTGTTTTCTCAGTTCCTTGCTCTAAAAGCTCAACCCCACTCCCACAATGTCTAACACCCCCACGATGGTTCCCAGCTTTCACAATCTGCGTGCTTATGTGGGGGTTTATGTTCTCATGCCCCATTCACGCACACATTGACACATGCAAACACACCCACACAGTACTCAAAAAACTTCAAATTTGTCTCGATTTTATCAGCCATACTGTCATTCACAAAACAAGCTTTTCTCCACCCCCAACATGGCACACAAACACATACAAACACACACACACATGCTTCCAATTAGTTTAATTACAGAACAGCAGAGGGTCCCAAAACATTCGAGAAACACGCTTGCACCAGAGGCCTAGTGATACAGACAGAAATGTCTTTGACCCCTAACTTTCTGCTTCTAAATATTGTCCTGGAATCTTACTTAATTATAAATAATTCCTCACAATACAGCCAAGAGTCAAAGGTGGTTGGAAAATTATAAGTGGTTTAAAATTCGTGGAACAGCTCTTATCCTCTGACTTAGGCTTTATGACAGCAAAACAGTTTTTTTCCAAACGTACGGTTCAAATAATTTTGTTAATATATAGTTATATACAAATATGTCATAGATGTCTGAAATTGAAACGTCAGTGACTTCCACGCAGAAAACATGTGCACGGTGTAATGTCTTTAAGCACCATTAGGGGAGCTCTTATCACACATGAACTTACGTGCAGACTAGAGCAGGGTCAGAGTTTAGCAACAGTGGCCCTGTAAGCCATTATTTATAGTTATTTAATTTTTTATACATTATGCAAAGCACAGGGTTCCAAATTCAGCCTTTCGCACTGCATTGTCAAACTTATTTTGCATACTTCTTTTATGAAAAAACTCAGCAAGAGATAATTACATTTAATTACAATAATATACTATTGATCTTTTTTATTATATATATGCTCACATTAATTTATTCATGCAGGTAAATTTTGCTTTTCAGGCCATCAGTGGTAATTCAATCTGTTGTTGTTGCCAAGGCGATGCTCTAATTTGACCCTCAGTAAACATTGTGGTTTGTACAACAGGTGCCTTTTCTTTCTTCCGTGTGTGTGTGTATGTTTGCATGACTGTGTGTGTGTGTGTGTGATGTGCATAGGTGCATGAGTGAATGTGTGTTGTAGGCCACTGTTGTGGTGCATTTGGTGCCTTTGGGTTTTCAAAGGGTCTATAAATATGCTAATGTGCAGAAGGAGAACATGAGGACTGTGCGGTTTCCCTCAGCACACACACCCAGGGGATCTGTGGATTTGTTTATCACTTTCCGTATAGGTGTGAGCTTCTTTGTTTGTTGTTTTTCTTGTTTTCATTCTTTCATGACATCTCTCTGTCTCTCTCTCTTTCCCCTTTTCTCTCTCTACAACAAATGCAAACTGTTTTAATCTTTTTCGTTCTCTGTGTATCAAAAACAGTGATAACGCTCACTTTTCACACATTCTTCAGCGTCTGTTTTCGAACCGTCAGCAGTCAGTAAACTGCCGCAGACCTGACCTTTAACTTTAACACCGCAGACAGCACGTAGAGTGTTGTGCGCTAACCGCTTTATTGACCTCCCGTTAATCTCTTATTCAAGCACCAGGATCAGAGAGTGCTACATAACACTGTACACAACCTTATGTAACGACATCATTTTAACACAAGTTTGAACACTTGACTCAATCTATGCTTTTCATGATTTTCAAACAAGAAGTCTGCGGAGCTGTAACTTAGGTGTAAGAAGCTAAAATATAAGATATGATTTGTTAAACTTTTTTGGTTAACTACATAATTATTTTTATTATCATTCTAAAATGTGTAAACTACTATAAATAGATAAGACATAGGTGTGTCTAACTTTGACTAGTAGGATAGTGAAAAAATTGGCAATAACATTGGTAAGGGTCTCCTGGAAGCTGCAAGAACGTTCATGGTCTGCTTGTGAAGCCCACACTGCTGGTGTGAACTTTTTGATCAGGCTTATCTTTGCAAGTGTGCAATGATGCCATTCCAAGGGATTTCAGAGTCACAGGTCTAATGCTACTGCTCTGTATGGGATGACCTCTGATGTCTTTAGATCGGCACATATGGCTTTCACCTTAAGGTGGATAGCAACTCCCTTTCACCCTTGCCGCTCGCTCTGGGAGTATGAAGCTCAAACTGCACACATGAGTTAGAGCCTGGAGTGTCAGATCTTTGTATGGATAGTGAGGAGGAGTGAGAAAAGATGAAGGATAGATATTTATTGCCATGCCTGCTTACCTATTCTGTCCTGTTTTTGCACAGCAGAAACTTTGTCCACCTTTGACACTTAGTGATTCTGTTTAACCCTAACATGGACACTAGTTGTATTTTAACAAGTTTGCTCTTTGTTCCCCTTTATTCATGTCTAATTTGTATTCTGAGGTGGTCACTCATTGCTATAAACTTCTTGCTCAGATATCTTGCTCTTTGTCTCTTTATGGGAGTCTTCTTCATTCTACTCTGGCGTTGGTTGATGTATGTTACCCAGTGTTATGACCTCTCCCGACCTTTCACCTCTCAGCAGCGACCTCCAGGCAGAGCTCCAGGGAGCTCCAGTTCCTCCAGCTCCGCACATAGCGCAACGCTCCACCAGAGCCCAGTCACTGTTATTTTAAATATCCGGTTACTGACTCAACCCCATGGGGGTCTTTAAGAGGCCTGAGGGTCACGACCTTGGCTGTAAAGAGCTACTAGGCAAAGACTTCAGCTTTTTCTTGTTACTTTTCTCAGACCTTGAAGAGTTGAAGGCCTGTTGTCTCCTGTACTGGAAAAATGGAAGAACTGACATTCAGATTGAAACATTTTAAAATTTGTTTGTAAAGGTTTCTGAACAGAGATTTTCCTGCTTTGTTCTTTTTAAAATAGCTTATTGAATGATTGTAAATGGAACAAGTCTTCTATAAGACTGTATGATGTATTCTTACGGTCTTGTTTTGGCAACATGGAAAATTCTTGATCACAAATAGCTTGGGTCAAAGAAAATGTTAAATATTATAAATACAATATATTAGTATTTTGTTTAGTATTGTGACGGCAGTCAAGTAGATTTGTGGCATTACAAAAACAGTCTATAATAGTCTAAAATCTTTTGAAACGTAATGCAATTGCTTATGGCAAATATACAGTACGCACGGTCAAGTTTTTAAATACACATATGTATACGTGAATGAGATTTGTGTGTTAATGATGGCGAACAAGATTATCTGTAGTTGATAATGAAATGTGCTTTTAAAGCTCAGCCACTAAACCTCAAACCATACAGTCCCTTTTGAAAGAGCTAAACCCTGCTCAAACATTAATGATTTTATGTGGGGCGTACCTGAGGCAGCGTTAATTTACTTCTTGAAGTTACACGTTTAGTCGAGTTGTCACTGTACAATCGACATGTCATGTGATCTGATCATTTATCAAAATGACACTCTGAGGACAGAACTTACTCAGACTGGTGCATACTCCAGTCTCTGCTTGTCAGAGACAATAGAGAGACAATAATTGATGGCTGATTTGAGACAGACATTTGGACCCGGTGAGAATCATACCTGTCAAACTGCATCTGTGAAGCTGCCACTTGATTAAATGGACTGAAATTGCTTGGGGAACATTGCATGTAGTTTCAACTGCCAGGACAAGAGTTCACAGGCCTTCTAAACTAGAAAATTATTAATTTTACCACAAAAGGAAGTGGCTCACCTTTGTGCTGTTTTGGATTCAATGGGTGTCCATCAAATTCACTGTAGGTGTTCTGTAACATTGATTGATATCTTCTTTTATTGTTCTAAATTACAAAGTTCCTGCAGCCTGTCTTCTTCGCATGACAGTTTTGGTTAAATCCCTAGAGAAGAGTGCGGCACAATTAGCAGCTTTTTGCATTCTGTAGTCAATATAGCAAGATTCACTTCCTTTAGTAAAGAGGATGTAGCTACTGAAATGGATTACCTTCAGCTTTGACTTGACCAAATTAGCTCTCATCTATTCAAATCACACCTGCGGCTTGTTCAGCTATAGTTTTTAAAGCTTTAATTTAGAGTCTAAGCTGTGTAGATATGCTCATCCCTCACACGCAAGAGATGATAATACAATTGCACCTTGATATATATTATTGTACATAATACATTTATGATTTTATTGGTGTACCATATTTACATGCTTTTATGTAAACAAAAAAACAGTTTTAGCGTAGTAGTTTTCATACTTATATTAATAATTGCTACTTTTTATTTTGTTTAATCACCTTTTACAAAAGGTTGGACTTATCTGTTTAGGCAAGAAAGGTCATCTGTATTTTTGCAAACATTATTTAGCAAATATACTGTATATTTTTCCATAGTCACTTAAAATGTCCCACTGTCGACCAAAAATGTTGTCTCACATGTTTAATCTGTTATTTAATTTCTTTTTTTGTTATTCTCACTTCAGTCTTCCAGTAGGTCATATGCCAAGTCAATGTTGTGGATAGGAGGAATATAATCATACCAATAAACACAATGACTCATTGTGAGTCTGTCTCCTAAACATACTTGCCCACTGCACTGTCATTGCCTAACACAGTCAAGCCCAGCCAAGCTTTTCCCAGCCTCAACACCCGACCACTCTCAGCTGACCTCAACGACGGGTTCTCTATTGTCTGAGGTTTCGGCCGTGACCCGGCACTCAGCGTGGGGAAGGCCATGCGTCTATTTATAATCCTGTTTCCTCCGCCAACATTGTGGCTGTACACCTCTCCCTACGTCCTCATTTCCTCTTACATTCACTGCTGTTTCCTCCACTTCCTGTTTGTGAGGCTGCCCATCCCAGCAGACCCAGCAGCCCTATGGGGGTCCTGTAGACGGTTGTTTGGCTAATTACTCCAAATGGGGTGTGTTTATTGTTAGTGTTTGTGTGTGTCTGCATCATTCCAGTCTGAACTAAAATCAGCTTCTTTAATTAGGACGGTGTTGAAGAGCAACTAATGTAAAGCAGTGTTTTTAAATTCAAATGTCACATTTTTCATTTGTGTGACAGTAGCTCAGCTGTTTAATATAATCAAGTAGCAGTGCAGTGCTAATACAAATAACAGTGCAATGTCGATACTTTGTAAATATTTAAGATCTTCCACTTAAAATAGCTTCAGTATAGTGTACACAGAACATTCTCAGAACGTTGGTCAATGTTGTCAAAAAGCTCTCTCATTTATCAAAAAAGTTCTTGCAGTAACTTTAGTACAATGTTTATCTAAAGTTACATATACTATATCAAATGTTATTGGGAAGTATGGAATGTTTTAAAAAGTATGTTCTTATGCAAACTTAATAGAAATGTTTAAGAAACATTTTTACAACCTAAAAATGTTAGCTGGGCTGTAGCTTATAGTTA
>JAZGTJ010004084.1:0-30338 GCA_036877575.1 Botia almorhae
CATATATATATACAAATAACGCTTTAATATTTATACAACGTTTAGATGTAATTATTGCATACAGGCGCAGTAAATGGTTATTTAAAGCTTATTTTGCCACATTGAATATTAGCAAATAGTTTTCGGCATGAAAACAAGTTTCGCTTTTATTTTTTCTAAATAATGCCTACCCCCAATCGATAAGCAGCAAACAACAAAGCAGTACACCCATCCATTTCTTTTGCGCGTTTCTTTGCCTCTTTTAGAGTCATTGTGTCTTAGTTTCTTTCGGCCGCTCATTAATGACAAGTAGACCCACCCCACCAAAATGGTAATCGAGATAAGAGAGGGACAACGCCTCAGACCCGGCGACCTGTCTCCTGACTTCATTCACATTTAACAAACCACGTTGTTGTGTTAATTATTTACATTTATCAAATTGCGCCGTTACATGTTCTATAGAGCTGTTTACCTGCAGCAGAATCGAGCACGTTTGCATAACAGTATTTATCGAGTGTTTTACAGGCCCAGGGTCACTATAGGACTAAAACAACAGTTTACAGTTCGACTTAAAGCGTTTGAAGACCACTGAAACGCTAGTAGTAGTTTAATATTTATCTGGCTTCTAACACTTGAACTAAACGCGCGTGCGGGACCTATTGTATTCATAAAAACTCATATGATGCATATATTGTCATGGTTTAATGTCTTGCAGCACACGTGTCCTTTTTGGCCTTTTGGGCCAATGTGAATCGATCCAATCCAATTATTTAATTAAAACGAAAAGAGGAGGTTTTACCATTATCAACATCTGCATTTACAGCCGTACAGCAGTAAATGTATTTGTACTGGAATTCTTCTTGCAGTTTCTGCCTGTGTATATTCATTGGCTTTGGTCTCTTGATATGCTAATGAAGGTTATTAGAGTAGCTATCGAGTCTCTCTCTCTTCCACCATTAGAGGGAGATCTGAGCGCACAACTCGAGCCCTCTGCACTGTGAAACTTGAACTAAGGCGCACTTCACACTGTCCACAACCAATGAAAATGCTTTGGAAATTAACTGATAATATTAAATATGAAGACTGCGAGGTAAGCGGCATAACCAGACTTTCAATAATAAACATTGCATGAATTTGGTATAAGTCTTCGGTATAACTTATCACGCAGTCAGCTTTAATTTTCAATTTTATACTGTCTTGCTGTGGGTACTATTTAATTTGTATTTCATTATTTCATTTCATCAGGTGATAAAATACATATAAAATATTGCATGCTTCAGGGCACATGCACTCTTTTTTTTACAAAATATTTTTACCATAATAATACACCAATTACACGTTCTGTCCTGTAGAAGTTCTATAGTTCAAAAAAGATTATTCTAAACGTTGTAATATCGAAACTATTGTGACTTGGAAAAAGGGACAAAAATAATAAGATCGCAATCGTAGGTTTGGTAAATACAATTAAAACAGTCGATTACATTGGATAAATTGTCAATTAAAAAAACTCCTAGGAAAGTTCTTCATGTGATTTACTTCTAGTATCTCGTCTGATTTGTTTGTGGTGAATGTAGTAACATATGGGAGACGTTTCGGAGTGGCGAAGCCAGTAAAATGTTTTCGCTCGTTTCTGAAGCTGCACACCCATAAGTGATTAAGATATCCACTCCTCATGTCCTTACGGTTTTCTTTCACTTTGATCTAAATAGTTACATACTATACAAACGGAAGTGTATACGCTGAGTGTGCACGCCTGAAGTTTGTTCTTAACAGTTCGCTTCACTGATAAGTTGAGCTGCATTGGAGTGTGCTGATGTCTCGTGGCCGTTCCTAAATTCTTGGTGAGGGATTCTAGTGGGCCATGGAGCACAAGCAGACGAAGACTAATATAAAAACTATGAGGAAGACGAGCATCCAGAAAACAGTAAAAATGTGCCAGTCCAAATGCCCTCAGCGTTTGCTTGATTTACACCAGAATCAGAGATGCACATTGTTTCCTTCACTGTGTTCTTTCCCCATTCATTCTTTCTTTCTTTTACTTTTGCTTACCCCCGAACATTTTAAAACGCCCTCCCCATTCGTCAGTCGCAGGAGAATGTCCCTCTTTTTGTCTCTCTCTCTCTCTCTCACTCCCACTCACTCTCTCTCCTCATCTCTGATTAGATATACCGATTCCTCATTCAATGGACGTCATTTAGTGCAGTCTGCCTTGAGTTGCTTCCTCGCTTCACGCTCGATTTCCGACCATTCTTTCCTTATTAAGTATTCGTGTAATATTAATAGTCATGAATATCTACTATTAGGAGTGCAGGGAAGAGGCATATCTGTGCTAACATGAGCTCAAGCAAGGGACCAGCTCACTGACAAAACCAGAAGACGCCAAAAGGGATCTAAGAAACTTTAGAGAAAAAACACTGCATTTAAAGAGCTTATGAAGAACAGTGGGAATTTTCCTAGTTTCTGATGGATTATCGCTTTATGTGAACACTGGCCACATACACATCGTTTTACAATTATTATTGGCCTGATTTCATTTGGTCGTTCGTTTTCGTTTTGTAACGCCGAAATTCCTGTCTTTTGAAATACACGGGAATCTTCGCAGATGTTAGTGCACAGTTTTTCCCCGATGGTGAGTGACTGTCGGGGGTAAAGATCCTAGGACTGCGCTCAACATTTACTCTCCGATTGTTTCTTTTATTTTCCTGTCATTTTGTCTGTATCATCATGCAAGCTGTTCTTGGTAGCATCAAATGCTATTACAAAGACTTTATACTTGATGTGAGCGCTGGTTATTTTTTCTTCGTCTATGAGTAGGATATTGAATCAGCAGCAAATTATTTATTTGCAGTTTGAATGCAGAACAACTTGTATAATAAGAGTCATGGGGTATTATTAATATGTAATGTTTGTCATTAGCAATTGTTGTTAATCAAAACACATGTTTGGCTTTCTGCTAAAATAACTATTTTCGTCATAAATGCAATGCCAATTTCTTATAGGTGTCTTTTTCTTTTAATAGAGGAAGGAGAGTAAATGAAAAATAAAACACTTAAACGGTGTATCTTTCTTTTTTCAAGGATCGCCACGATGGGACTAGCAATGGCACAGCTCGATTACCCCAGCTGGGCAGCGTGGGTCAGTCACCGTACACCAGCGCTCCTCCGCTCTCTCATACGCCCAACTCAGACTTCCAACCACCATACTTTCCGCCACCCTACCAACCCATTTACCCACAATCTCAGGACCCTTACTCTCATGTTAACGACCCGTACTCCATCAACTCTCTGCACGCCCAGCCGCAGCCCCAACATCCGGGTTGGCCCGGCCAGCGGCAGAGTCAGGAGAGCAGTCTGCTACACCAGCACCGCGGGTTGCCCCATCAGCTGTGCCGAGAGTACCGCCGAGAAGTGCTGCTGCCGTCGGGTCACGGCATCGAGACCGGGCTCACGGACTCAATCCCTATACACGGAATACCTCACTCTTTAGAAGATGTCCAGGTGAGGAGAAAATCTCTAAAGCGCCAATATAACATGCAGCCATTTAATGATCACGGACAATACTTAAGGTTGGCTGCAGTTAACGAAAAAGAGTCCTGATTAAATACTTTTTTCACATATTTATTTTATGTAAGATTTTTAGCGGGTTATTTCGTGAACGCACAGCATTTTGCAATATAAACTGATAGGTTTAAAAATGTTTTTAAATTTTTACAACACCGTGCAAATGTCATATAGCCATAACATTTCAGTTTTAATCTAATACAGTATTCTCTAATATAATATTTATGCTCAATTTATTTTCCCATACAATCCTTGACTGTGACTTTTTTGTTGTTTGTAGAGGAAGACAAAATATAAAACAGTAATACTAAATTTAAACGTTAAACGTTATAAATGTACAACATTTTTTCCTCTTCACTTTGTTCGTCCCCGCAATACGAAATGAAAGGTGTACTAAGTTTTGTGATTAATTTTATATGTCATTTTTGGAAGTAATCCCACCCCCCTTTTACCAGTAATTTAATTGTAGCCTGTCTGCTGAAGAGATTTGGCCGAATTATATAGCCGCGAGAGAACACACAATGCACTATTCCATCACAATTGCATGTTAATATTGGTTTCTGCTATTTTGTTTTTTGAAAAATTGGAATTGTAAAAAAAACTTTGTATTTTTTTTGTAAAGCTTTGTATAAAACTTGTCCCATTGTTTAAGCGTTAGTGATTATTGCTAGGCTATGCAACCCAAAGCAAAGACTCTAGGTTATATACAGTTTACATTCTAAAGATATAGAGTAGTGAATTTAATATATAATCATAAAATTACTATAGAATGGGTTTGAGAAATTTGTCTTTATTGTTTTAGTTTGCTAACAAGATACAGGGTTCTACATCTACTTCTTTTTTCTATATACTTTTAACTCATTATTAATTTACTCTTTGCTCTTCATTTGAATCTTTACAGCATGTTGAAGATCAAGGCATTCACATTCCAGATCAAACTGTAATTAAGAAAGGTAAGGCATTTCTTTTCAAATACTCAACGTGCAGTCTAGCAGTCCTTCGCTCGTAAAGTCTATCCGTTTTTGTTGGTTAATTTGTAGGGTTTGTGATAGCCTGAAGATTATCACAATCAGACGCCCAAACCATTTCATCCAATGTGTTCCACACCAGACTTTATACGGGTAATGATGTGTGTTTATATGACGGTGCTTGTTGTCTCTGACTCAATTCAAAATGGTAACCTTTTGGAACAATTTGCTGTGACACAGCCAAAGATCATGTGAGCAACGCATACAGAGATATTTATGTTTATGATTAAGACCCTATAGTTAACATAAACCAATAATTACATTGCTTGTTTGAGCAAAGTCATTTTCTGCACCAAAATTCTTCTTTGTTTCATTTGGGATGCATTTGGTCAAAGGCGTGTTGTGTGCTGCGGTGAAGTTTTCTTCGTTTTAACCACGTGCAATCTTTGAGGTTAAATTTGTTGCACCGCGAATAAAAATAGATATATGCTCATGGAACATACACGTGATAATTGCTACCTCACAAATGCCTTTATCTCCTCTGGTCTCTATTAGTCTCCGCTGAGCTATTACCGTCACTAGTAATCTATCCAAAAGTGCCTGCGCTTTTGTTTTCGGTTAGCACATAAAGAAACAACAGGCGCTGCAGCAGGATTTAGGCCTGGACGTTAATTTGTATGCTACTGTTTGTGAGTTTATATAAGAATTTGTGCAAGTCATTTCATGCGCTGTGTGGCTAAAAAGAATCCACGACTGATTAGTGTTGACTAGTGTTAAGAAATCTATTTTTGTATGTTAGGGTTAAGTTTGCAACAATAATGAAATTAATAATAAAATAAATGTTTGTATTTCTTATAAGTATTATTAATATTATTATTGCAAACTTAATATTAATAATGGTGTGCATAAAAATTGTATTGTGGATTATGCCGCCTTTCTCCTTATTCAGTTTCTGTTTTACGGAGTTTACATATTATTGACCGCTTGCACTGTGCAGTCAGTGTTAATCGAGAGACATTGCTATGTATGTTCAGCTATCAAGTTCTCTGAGTTTCTTCTTGGGCCACCATTCTAATAATGAGAAATATTTGATGGCTATGCCACTTCATTACTCGGGCATATTTCAGCAGTTACATTCATGAGCTGAATGAAAAGCTATTGCTCTGGTATCTGTTTTCTTTCCTCGATACGACCATATTGCCTTTGGTTTCACAGGCTTGTGAGAAGATGTGCATATAAGCGCGTATGTCTAATCTTACTCAATAGCTGTTTGCTACAGAGCAATTAATCTTCTTTATCCATTTGGTTGGTGCTGTACACTGGAATGGGGGCCTAATCGCGTTTTGTTTTTCTAGGTCCAGTCTCTATGTCCAAAAACAACAACAACGTCTCTTCCATACCGATAAATAAGGACGGGCTTTTTGGCGGTGTGGTAAACCCAAACGAAGTGTTTTGTTCGGTTCCGGGTCGTCTGTCACTTCTCAGCTCAACATCAAAGTACAAGGTCACAGTAGCGGAGGTGCAGAGACGCCTCTCTCCGCCTGAGTGCCTAAACGCCTCTCTGCTCGGTGGGGTCTTGAGAAGGTGAGCTGGACTTCAATTACATAGACCAATAATTACAGGTTATCAAGCGCTTTTCGTCGCCAAACCAACCGAGGTGTTAGCCTTAACTCATACAAAAACAGACCAAACAGTAAACCTTGCATTATGTTGCATTATTTTGGTAGTGGTCTACCCAATTGCAAGAAGTGTAGTATATAATACATGGTACATAACAGGAGTGAAATACAATTATGACAGACTGTTCAAGTAAAATACTAAACGGTAAAACATTTCTTCGCATATTCGTAATGCAATAGGTTTTGAAAGAGAGAAAGATTTTGCTTTTAGCATTTAAAGTTAAAAGAGGAGCTGTTATTTAAAGAGACCTCCTGGGGACTCAGCAACTGCATTATTGTATTTTCATGCGCGCTCCGGTCCTCGAAGGTTTTATGTATATCTATCTACTTACAACAGTAAAAGAAACAACTGCATTTAGCAAGACATATAAATATGTATTTCTATATTTGTTTTTCCTCCAAAGGGCCAAATCTAAGAACGGCGGAAGATCCCTAAGAGAGAAATTGGACAAAATCGGATTAAATCTACCTGCAGGAAGACGCAAAGCCGCAAACGTTACCCTACTGACATCACTGGTGGAAGGTATATTTTTCTGACAAATTAATATGTATGATAAAGCAGGTGTTTAATGCTACTACACGAGATATATTCTAAATCAGGATTTGCATTCATCCGTGAAATAGAGTTTGTTCTGCAAGCAACAATGTATGAAAGAAAATGAATGTTTTCAGGGATCGGAATCGATACAATTCTGAAATGATTTTGCGGGATTTAAAGGAACCTTTCTTAAACGTGTGAGCAGCGACACTTGTTTAAATGCGGGCACGATTAAATGTGTCTTTATGCGACCTGCTTTATGTTAGATTAGTTTAATTGTGTTATTGAATGCATGGCGTGTTGATATTTTATGCAGTTGCTGCAGGGTCTGTGGCGCAACAACAAAAGTTATATATCGATAACATATATAAGTTATATATGTTATAATATACTGACTTGATGCAGTTAACTTGTAGGTTGAAAGCCTATTATAAAATATAAATGAGTTAATTATGTTGCACTGCGATCCCATTGCTGGTGAATAAATTCATTTTGCTTGCAAAGTTGGAGGTAATTTTTCCGTGCAGTGGTATTTGGTGCAGCGTGGGTTTTAAAGGTGAAGACTTGAGTCGGCTCATTGATTCTTGTTAATCATTCCAGCTGAAGACCGAATGTAATATTCCTCCGGCTTCATTGAAATTTGGTCTTGTATGGTAATGGGCTTGAAGAAATGTATGATTCTGCGAGATAAGGACTGAGAGGGGTTTAAAGGACAAGCAAGCAGACGCTGATTTAGATAGGGGACATTAGCTTTCTGAAGCGCTTTTATTGTTTAAGATTTGCTCCATAGTTTAGCGGAGTTGAGCTTTGATGCTAATTGGCGCATGCGTTCCTCCGGACTCTTTGCTTACGATAGGAAGGCCCGCAATAAAAACCAAACTGTTTCAGGAAATTAAAACCAAAGGCGTGGGAGAAAATAAACCAAACACACAGACCTTGTTGGAGTAACCCAATTTTCATGGCTAAAGCTATTTATTTTATATTTATATTATATATAGTAATATATATTAAAACTATATTTATTTTTCGTGCCATGTATTAACAGGATTCCGTTTTCTGCTAGTAATGTAAAAAAAAGGTGCATCTATGATGTCAAAATTGATAAAGTGAGACGCCTTGTTCATTGGTAGAAGTTAATTAGATGACAAACGTGGTAGATGTTAATTGTTCTACAATTCATTGTAGTATATTTAAGTAATAGGTTACACACTGATTCACCTAGTTTTCTCGTAGGTGAGGCTGTGCATCTGGCCAGAGATTTCGGATATGTATGTGAGACTGAGTTTCCAGCCAAGGCGGTAGCTGAATACGTGAACCGACAGCATTCGGACCCAAACGAACAAGTCCAAAGAAAAAACATGCTATTGGCAACAAAGTAAGTGCTGTTTTTACTTTCCAGGTGATTACGACAGCGTATTTTCGTCAACGTGAACAAGTTAATCTTGTTGGTTTATTTACCAACACCAGACTTTCCAATTAATTTGCAATATGTGCTTATATAAACGCAGCCAGTAATAAACAGGAATGCATTTAAAGCTGTTTTTTATTCCATAAAATGATTTCCGTGACCAACACGGAAATATACAGTTATTATTATTAACGAGGTCTGAAGACTGACTTTAAATGCACAAGCTGTAAATTAGCACTGTTTCCCTACAAGAGTATTGTATTTTCAGCAAAAGAAATCGTCAAGCCCTATAGAACATACAAACCACCCCTCGATTATAAAACAAATACATAGAAAAGAAAGGGACACTATTCTTCAATAGTCCTGAAAGTTTAGGTCTCATCCACGTCGCCATTTGACGTATCAATGACGTCTTGCGCTTCTTGAACCTGAATTCCCCATCCCTCTAATTCTGCAATGACCAAGGCAGCTGCTGTCAACCAGAATGTGTTTTGATTATGGGACACATAAAGAGCACATAGTGTTACTAATACATTTCTGACATCATACCTTCAGCTGTAATTAGCCTCATCCTGACACGCATCCTGCATTGTCTCCTTTTAGACAAATCTGCAAAGAGTTCACAGACCTGCTTTCGCAAGACCGCTCGCCCTTGGGGAATTCACGTCCACAGCCCATTCTCGAGCCCGGGATTCAGAGCTGTTTGACCCACTTCAGTCTTATTTCTCACGGATTCGGGACTCCTGCCATGTGCGCGGCCATCACGGCGCTGCAGAACTATCTGACGGAGGCCATAAAAGCCATGGACAAAATGTACTTGAACAACAACCCCAACAGCCACAACGAGACGGGCTCTAAAGCGGGAGACAAAGATGAGAAACACAGAAAGTGATGGTTAACCACCACACCCCAATTCAGAAGTGACAAAATACATAGAACGAACACATTAGTGAACAAAATTGACCCGCCCGCTCCTGATCTTGACATTTCAAACGCGTTTCATTGTTTAAAATTATAATAATAATAACAATAACAATAAAAACAAACGAAAATGCTTCACCTTCGGATTGGTGGAAAAGCTATTTCTCTAAATCAAAATAAATTCAGCATGGAAAGGAGAGGAGAACTTTCATGAGCTTTCCTTTTATGAGTTCAGCGGCGTGAATTCAGCCATTTCCTTCAATATCTCCATTTACGATTGTAGCCATGTGACAGGAAGCTGAAAGAAGATGTTTTTCATCAGTATTGTGATAAAAAACGATGAAAGAAAACAAATCCACAGCTCCATGACTTCATGTTCACTCTGAGCGACCAACTTGAACTTTGAATCTCAACACGTTTCATGGTGATATGAGGGAATCTGTGTCCATGTATGTATATATTAATTTATGTGTAATTTAATGGGAATTGTAAATATGGTATGTCTGTTAATTTTTTTATATTTATCTGGTGCCTCCTGTTTTAGTGGGTTTGAATATTCGCTTAGTTCTTCATGTGGTTTTATGGTTATTAGAAAACAGAAGTTTGGGATATTCTTCTGTGGGATATTTCGTTCCAGCCCTCTAGTAGCATGTTGAGGCGACACTGAATCAAGTGATCAAATTGAAAAGAAATAAACATTAATTTCACTATATATTATCTTTATGCCATTCAGTTTTAGAAAGAAAGGGACGTTGCAGTGACCCTTACGATGCTAGTTTTGTGTTTCTTGTTTTTATACGAGCTTTTTATGTGTTGTGCCAATCACCTCTTGTTCTTCCCTCAAAGCACCACAAGAGCAATAAATGGATATTGTCTTATGATATTTTTAAATAAATTAACAACATTTGGGACCATCTGATATCTTGTATGTCCAATGTCTAAATTGGAGGCGGTTTTATCTGTATTTTAAAAACCTGTGCTGGCAATAGCTCCCATGCCTGTCAATGTAATATAGTTCTTTGTTGCCCGGAAAAAAATAAATATTTGATACGCTTCATGTCGATTTTTATTCATTACTTTATATTCACTGCTTGCTGCGCACGAGTGTCTCTCTCTCTCTCTCTCTCTCTCTCTCTTTCTATTCAGCACGGTTACTGTAATTGAGTTTAACTCTCCCTTGACGATTGCTCTATGCAATAAGCAGTTGAACCCATTGTTTCCCTCAAGTATAATATAAACTTACTTTCAACTCCTAGTTTAGAGCACAGGATCATTCAAATATGGCAGGGAGCTTTTTGCCAAGCCAAATGACACAGAAAACAATGAATTCTTTTCGTGTTTGAAGTGAATGTGTGTAGTTTTAGCCCTCGAGCGAAAGCGCTCTTTAAAATCAGTCAGATGTAGAATTCAGCTGAAAGTTAGTGCAGTTGCAATTTCCATGCCTTTATTTGTTGACGCCACCTTACATTTTCTGAAACATTGTCAGCCACGTTGTGAAAAGTATTTATGTCATCATAATGTATATCACTGGTGGAAGTTTACAGTTCGTTTACAAGAAATTGTGGGCATCCTACTTCAGCGTTAAACAAGCACTGTCATACTTCGCATCCAATTTCGTTCATTAATTGGCTATACCTGCAGATAATGTCATGTCTGAACACGTACGGTTATTTCATGCATTGCACAACTCAGATTTAAATAGAGTTTGATTGTTTATCGATAGCACGAGCTAGAAATCAATCTCCATTGGAGCGTACTGGATTTGCTGGCATTGTGGCATTGAGGGAAGATCTGCCATACAACAGTTTCACATAGTGGCCTTTAGTTTTAGTTCTTTCAGATGCAGTTGTTTTTAAATGACATGAACGAAGCCTAACTGTACATGTCCTTGGCATAATTGCCGTGCACAGTGCAGCAGCAGGTGAAGCGAGGCATTGTCTATTAAGACTGTTTTTGTTGTCTGCTTCTTAGATTGTGTGTGGGATTCTAACCGCGGGCACAATAGCTCTCACATAAAGGATACCCGGCTGCTCCTCCTGTGCAAGTACAGAGAAAAGCACACGGATATTCGTTATGAGAGAAAACAATCATGTTAAATAGCTTTCATTAGAATGAGGAATTCCTTCACTTGCCCCTGTGCCATAAACGCTAATGTCGTTTTTCAAACGTATTAGTTGTCCAATTATTTTTGTTTTTAAACGTAACGTAATTTTTATGGGCAGTATATATTTACTGACCACAAGCATATCGCTTTTATTTGTCAACGCGCAAACCTACATTTAAACCTACTTTGAAATTGTAAAATTAGTATTTTAAGTCCTCTTTCAATTTAAAAGCAAAAACGTCTTCCATTTTTTAAATACAGGTTGAACAAAACAATGGCTTGCCGGAAAATGGTCTATATAAATTGTACAGTATAGTGAAATTGGAATTCATCCATGTTCACTCTATAACCTCTCGCTTCAGCTGTATCAATAACACATGATTTCTGTGTAATGTTTTCCCTCAATGGCTATTCATTTACTAGGTGAATTTACTTATATTAGAGTCTTTCAAAAAGTTTGTCTTAGACGAGTGTGAGTAAAAATCTGTTTTTTGATCGCTCACTTGCTTACTCTCACCTTCTCTCACAAACACAGTCCGTTAGCACGAACCTGAGAGTGTGCAGATAGAGGAGTGTTTGGACAGGCTATCACTATGGGATATTCATGCAGGCGCGATTGGTTCAAGTTCAACTCGTTTTAGCTGTAACTTACTCAGTCAAGGATCGTTGTAACAGTAACTGCAATCACCAGTAACTTGCCACACTAAACATATTCATCAGAATTGACAGGCAATGATTTGGTTGCTCCTTCAAGCACTAAGTAGAACATAAAAGAGTATGTCAATTGTACTCGAAAAATGATGCAAGTTTCCATTGTTACCATAGTACACAATTCTGGACAAATCTAAACTGAGATGTTTCCTTTTCAAATCGGGTTATAAGAGACCAATATTTTGTTTAGTGTGCCCTATTCATTTGCAGACCCACTTACAATGATCCACATAGCATGTAATTACATTACTAGCGTTCATCCTGGGCAACTTTTATTAATCCTTGTGTGGTTAAGCATAACCACCACTAAAACTTACCAAAGCCATAATTATGTCCGGTACTATATTCGTTAATATTTAATAACCTAAAGCACCCTGACAGATAACAATTTTGATACGTGCATTTTTTGTAGGCTACTTTTATAAGTTGCTACTTTGTAAAAGCCGTTTCGGAGGGGACAAACTTTTTAGAATGTTGGTAAAGGCTTAGTCTTAGTTTAGCCTCTTTGGACCTGACCCTTTATAATTTTAGGTTTATTTAATAACAAGTGATCAGTTGGTTTGTGAAATCAATTTTGTTCCATCGTAAAATAATCGTAAAATGTGAACTCTGTTATAAGAGGACCTGAAAAACGTAATTTAAAACGTTACAGAGAAATCGATGATCAATAGTGGCTCAGTTCTTGTATGCGAACGACACAAATGATGATGATACATTTGAAATGATTGATACATTTCTGGGGCTGTAGGTTTCGGAATAAAATATGAACAATAAACACAATGCACCTTATATATTTATGAACTATATCAGGTCACTGATATATATGTCAGATAACGTGCTTCATGGTAAAATCTGAACTTATACATAATATATAATTTAATTAGTTTAACATATTACGTTTTTATGGCTGAATCAACCTAACTACATTGTTACAGCAACAAAACCATTTTAAGGATCAGATTAAATAAAAATGAAATGGCACCCCATTCTTCAAATGGGAGACACTACAATCACTAGAAAAAAATGGCAATTAACCAAGATTATAAAAGAAAACATGTTTATTTAATTGTGAGATTACACAATAAGTAATATTGTCTTATATAAATTGCATACACGAGGAATGATTTAGGAAGGAAATACTGCAAGCAAGTCTTACAAATGACAACGCGTTAACGCTGGAATGGCGTGGTTGCCTGTTCCAATGCAGAGCAAAATGGTTAATTGCGCTGTACTCCTAACCTCAGCCCTATCACCTCCACAACTGACCCCAACCGACCAAACAGAGCTTACATCCTTAATGTCAAAAAGAGGGAAGCTTTATCAAAATACTCATGATTACTTTAGACATCAGGTAGTCGATTAGATAACATTAAGTGACTTTAAATAAACAAATTATCCTAAATAAGCGGAATTTGAATGCAGAAGAATTTGAATTTCCGTTTATAAATAAAGTCCGGACTCTCTCCCTCCCTCAGTTGTAGATTTTATTATTCTTTTTGACGTTTATAGTGTTGCTGAAACATTCAGAGTATGCGTAGTTTAGAAATTGAAATAATTAAATAAATTAAATGAAATAAATCTCCTAAACGGAAGGTTTATGGTGAAGAAAGAACACATTTAAATGTGTCATCTTGCATGTCGCG
Organism: Botia almorhae; assembly: GCA_036877575.1. Taxonomy (NCBI): domain Eukaryota; kingdom Metazoa; phylum Chordata; class Actinopteri; order Cypriniformes; family Botiidae; genus Botia; species Botia almorhae. The sequence goes on from JAZGTJ010004084.1 coordinate 13,512, forward strand.
TAACTCATTTTTTAATGTCAGATACTTGCAATTTGTTTTTCATTCATTAGGTCTTTACACATTGCCTATTCATGGGCAAGAGTCCATGACTGTGTTATGTGTCGCCTTTCTTCCAAATAGTTGATATTCTAGTTTGTGGCTCCCTCTCTCTCTTCTCATTCTCTGAAGCCAGCCGGGGGGAGTGTTGCCGCGGGCCAAACATATGCTTCTTTCCATTGCACTAATCCAAATTCAGCGTGCAGGAATAATTGCCGGAGTGACCGTGCTTTCGCAGGGCTTTATCCCGCTCTGGCTCCCGTCAGCCAGCCACACGCCATTTCAATCAACCGCTTTTGAGGGCTGCCTCTTTATATCGAACCTCAGAACCTCGCCAGTGAGGTGAACACCTAACCAACCACTCTACGCGTCATCAAGAACTTGCACTTCGATTCTTAAAGGACAAGTCCTCTCATCATTGCATCCTAATTATTTGTTCATTGGTTAAAGCTGTGTGTTGGCAGGTATGCTCCCATGCACGAATATCTCCTGCCAGTCCAATGCTTCATAGTGTCGATTTTAACCAGCAGTAAACTGTTCACTTTGGAATGATCAAAAGCAACACAAAATGCCCAAACTAGAGGAAGGACATCCACCCGTTTTGTTCATCTTGGAAAACTAAAATAACCTATGAGAGAGCGCTACCGACACAGTATGATAGTATGAAAAAAATAGAGATTTTGAAGTAAATACATCTCATCGAATAAAATATTGCTTTAGAATACCTTCATTTATTGTCAGGTTGACACCTATTTAAATTATAATGTAAATATGCTAAATTAATTATATTTAGCATACTTTCTATAACCCCAATATTTTCGGGGTTTCGAGGCTGGTAAAACTGTGAGCGATTTGACAAAACTTTGGGATGGATCATCACGAAAACTTATCTGTAGGGGCTCTAAATTATGAACAACATAGACGCATTGCTCTGTTTAAATACTTCGGTGGATTACTGATAGCCCATCTGTGCGACATGTGCACAAGACAGCTCAGCTCAAGCAAGAATATGTAAATAATCTAACGTCAGTGAAAGATTATTCTACAAAATCGAAATGTGAACCGTCAAGGGTGGTCTGGACCACAGAAAACTGACATATTGTAAATATGACTATAACCAAGATATTAATGGTTAATGAAAGTCAGGTGTTTAAGCGGAAGAAGATCGCATCTTTAACAACAATATCCCGGAAATATTTCGGTGTACTTTACATTTTATAGGTTTAGGCGTTGCAGTTAACGTTAACACTGAAATAAAAAACAATGAAAGTAATATCACATCGGTAATTCCATATATTATACGTTTATAGCAATTCACATTTTAGTGCAGTGAAAATGCAGCAGTCTCCAATTATTATTATTATTATTATTATTATTAATAATAATAATAATATTGCTGTTGTTATTATTGCGTCACAATAATACGAATATGGATTTTTGGCAATCTGAACAGTACATATAAATATATTTATAAATTATATTTATGTATACATATAAGCATGCAGATCGAGAGAAAATGATTTCTTCGTGGATTAGCTCGACAGGATAAACCCAATATGCAGTAGCACGCCACTCTTTATATCAATTGGCCACTTTCCACACTAAACTGTGAACACTCTATTTTATTTGCTTGTCTGTCATGAATAGGGCAAAGATAATAACGGATTTGATGCTTTGTGTTTCTTGACTGGTTAAACGCTATTCTTTTACTTTGTCTTAACCCCATTTTTCTGTAAATCAACGATGAATAATGACGTCAGTAACGGTCCATTTGTTTGGAAATCAAATGTTTACACGGGCAGAGGACAGAAGAGAACGAGAGAGGCTGAATTAATAGACGCGATAATTTCACAGTAAAGAAGGGCACTATTTCATGTGGCTCTATCTGATCAATCAGAGCGCAGCTGTGCTGTTATGATGAAGTTTGATGATGATGGTTGAATCTTCCTCCAGGCGACTCAATAGCTGCAGGCAGCGCCAGTGCCCGACCCTGATAAACGACTTAAACACACACAGGCTTGCCAGATAGTTTGTGTCCCTCTCTCCAATTTTAAATACACACAACACTGCTATTGCCCATTTTGGCTTATTGCACCTTTGACGGATATATTTATACAAACATAACAAACGATGTGTTACACATGCGAATCGATTTTAATTTGGGTGCAATTTTAACTTTGATGAAGAATATCTTTCTGGATTTTAGTTTGTTCATTAAAGCCAAGGGTGCGTAGCTAAATGGGTTTAACGGATAATTAAGATAGAAAACCACGGCAAGACGTCAAACTTTTTATTTCTTTTTATATTTTTATTTTTGTGTCGTTTTGTTTTCGAAAGTAACTTTTCTGTTTAGAGATTTAAATTAAACACTTGCCTGCAGAAAAGCTATATAGAATGTAAACCAAAGTCATGCCGCGTTGCATGTTGTGGCAGCGCCTCCACCTTAGGAGGGTCTTCTTAATCATGACAGAAAATCAAAATACTGCCCTAAATCCACTAGCAAAAAGGCAGCGCAAAATGTACAAAAATAATTTTGGGGCAACAACTATTGTAATTAGTGAACTGTTTAAAACAAATATTATATATCGAAAACATCTGAAACACAAATTAAAACGTGCTCTGACATTTATGAAAAAGTTTTTGTCGTGAGAACACTGTTCAACATTTAATATTTGCATACGTCACTATGTTAATCTCCTGCTAAGCATTTGCTAGTGCGGTTTTATCGTGTTCACTGATAATAGACAACATCTAAGACTGAAATGATTGAGCTTACAACATAAAATTGACTAATATTATTTTAATTTAATAGGATTGTTTGAACACACAAACAGTTGCTAGAGCATACATACAAACATAATTGGATTTTTGAAATTATAATGAATAAGAAATTGCCATTGTAACAACTTCACAGTGTGAGATTTAGCCCCGATCTTAGCTTTACTATAAAATGTTTTACCAATTAGCCAAGCAAACCTGCATCATGCAGTATAGCACCTAAATTGACTGATTCTATTCAAGTTTAATAAATATTACTATTACTGAGCCCCACTGACTACAGTAGATTACACTAAAGAAAGCAGTTAAGGTTAGTTGAGGTAGAAATACATATCTTTGTGCATGTACACTGTTTAAAGCATCTTTTATGCAATAAATAAGAATAGCAATGGTAATTTTTTAAAACTATCCAGGCAGGCCAGCTGAAAGTGATTATGTGGTTAAAAGTCTAGTTAAATGTGATATTCCCAGAAAAACTCACCTCACTTAAACGTCATAAATTAGGAGCATAAAAAACAGTTAGCTTGTTCAATTAAAATGCTATTTGTAATATAATAAACTAAATAAAACGATTTCCTCATGACCACTAGTAAATTTGTGTAAAAGGATTTACATATAATTGGAGAAATATTACAAGATGTCATTTTTTCTGGGCAGGTTAATCTTGTTATGGACACATAGTTTAAACACTTTAAATCAACCTTTTGAATAAATATTTCAAACAAATTTAAACATGCATTTGAATTAGTTTTTATTCATTTGTTTGTTTTTTATAATGTTTTTAAGAATATTAGGGCTTGGAAAAATGTTAATGGTATTATAAATGTAATCCACTGATGGAGTCCACAATGTAGTATTTGGTGCATACAGTGCCACTGTACCCTCCTGTCCACTGGAATGCAGTCAGTGGCTGGCCTACATGTAAGTGTGTAAGGGCATGTTTGTTGTCATCCTTTTCTAGATTACTTTAGTATTAGCACCCTTCTATCACCATTATGGCTGCTTCTGAAGTGTACCACCAGTCAAATAATACAAACCATATCTGTTAAAAATGTGCTAAAACATTCTATAACTCTGCATTGTTTAGTTGGCTGTAGGATGTCAGATTAATTGGTATTAGCAATTTTTGTGGTTGTATAAGGATGCACAAACAGCTGTAAATAAATTTAATTAGGTAATGATCAAAGTGTAAGCATTTTCAGGAGAAAATTTCACAAAGTGAAATTAAGAAATTTCACAAAGAATCTGTTGTCTCAAATATCTAATAACGTTTTGCAGAGTTGTGTGTTTAAAGAAGACTCCCATTTTGCTTCTTGAACTTAAAGCATCTGATTTGCAAAGAGCACCAACACTGTGCACAGGACTAGACTTTATTAGACTTTATTGACTTTATTTAATCACACCTTTCGTTGTTGATATACTTTCCTATATACGATATACTAACAATATACTAATTCTTATCTGGATGAGAAATATGTTCAATGTCTGATCATGCAGCATAGCTGCATCCTTCCTCCAGTGATGTTCCAGGATCCATTCAGAAGTTAATGCCATATAATGTGACAGACATTATGTGACAGTCAGGGGAACATCTTTATGTGCTGGATGTGATATCTGAGAGTAGGGCAGTGGGCTGTCTGTTGAAATTTAGCCTCTTAGGATAACTAATTAGATATGCAAAGTGTTTAACCTACTGCAGTATCACATTTAACCTACTGCAGTATCACATTACGACATATGATGCACTATGTATTATTGTTAAGTATTGCACAGAGCAATTTAAAATTAATTTTATGTGACAGCTTGTTTCTTCTCATTCTTGCCATTTTGCCAGAACTGTTTTAGGGCACAAACAGATAAGGATTATAAAAAACAATCCAGAGTCATTGCAGGTGTTTCCCAACAGTTCCCATCCAACCCACTCCTCTATTGCATCATGTCAGCAGCATGAAACACCAGACTTATCCAGTGTATCAAGTAAAAGGTAGCAATGTGTTCTTTAGATGGAACTTTATGTGTGAAGAATCATCCGTAGTGAGACAACAGGCAGAATTATGTTTGGTTTATTTGAGTCAAATTTTATTATCAGATAGATTTATGACTGCAGGACATACTTATCATATATCACTTGTTAAAACATGTAGATAAATAAAGCTGAGGTTTCAAATTTTTTAGCAGCTTTAGGATTACAGTAGCCAGAAATACTATGTTACTGTGTTACTGTGTGTCTTTAAAATCCTTGTGATCAAAAGTTTACACTTAATTGTTTGAAATTAGTTTTGTTTACAAAGATCAATTGTGCCTACATATTATTTTCAAAACTATAATTGTGTAAATAAAGTGGCCAGCATACATAGGAAGTCCTTCAATACTGTTTAACAAGCATCAATGAAGGCACTTCATAGAGCTGCAAACTAGGCAACTTGTAAGGTGTCTAGCTTTAACGTAAGTTTATTTTAAAGGGGTCCAAATGTTTGACTGGAAATGTGTCTAAAACAAGTAACTGACCAAGAAATTAAGCTTTTAATACATGCTTTAGGTTGATGACAGTTTGAATGTGTCACCTCCATCATTAGGTCTCTGTTTAACCTCACTTACAGAAAGCTGCACTGGAGTATTTGAAATCAAACACAGAATAAATATCTTATCCTTTACTTTTGGTGGCCTATCACACAATCACAAGCGTTGTATTTAACACAAGTTCCATTAAAAGAGTCCATTACTTTTATAGAAGGGAAGAGAGCCCGAGGCACAAGAACAGCAGGAAAGAGAAAAAGAACGACAGAGAGAGAAAGAGAGAACAACAGAAAAAGTTAAAGCGATCAAGAACTGGAAAAGCTTTATTGAAAATTAAGTGTTAGTTTCTTTCTGTGCAAGGTGTCAGGCACTGCTTACAAATCCTGTGGCTGTTTGTCTGCTCTGTTTATACCACTATCATGGCCCATCTAATAGACTTCAATTAGAGCAACAGGAGTTGGAGTTAATTATGACTTAACATATTTGATTGAGTGGATCAAATCAGCGGTGATGGGGACTCAAGGGGAGAGGGAGTCATTTATTAGTATCTCCAGCTTATCTCTGATCATGCCAGGGACATTTGTGTGTTGTATTCAAACCATGCACTTTGCATGTACATAACTGCATGCACCTGCCCGTGTTAGCGATGATAACTGGTTATATGCAAGCTCAACATAATACAGCTTATTATCTAGTAGAGCTTGTCACCGTACTTAAACTCTGCAGAGTTTGTGCTTGAGAAACAGTTAGACTCTGAAACAGTCTTGAGGAGGCAGTCTAACCATTCCAATAGAAGCCTATTGGTTTATTACAGATGATTCTGGAAAATATTTCTGGCTGCTGAAAGATTCCATTGCTTCCCTTGAGACATCATCACAGTTGTTTCCCTCTTCAAGTTTTCTGAAAGGTTAAAGTCGTACTTTAGTCACACAAAAGCAAATTCTAACGTACAGCCCAAAGACACAAAATCAAGGAACCATCACTGAACAGTAAATATTTACAGTTGCAGACTTGAAAGAGTGGGAGTAAAAAAATAACAAGGACAGCAAAAAGAATGACAGAAAAGTGAGTGATTTATACCAGCCAAGTTGATCACGATTATTATCCCAAATAAGCGCCTTCCTCCCACTGTTTAGCAGATCCATTTAAGATCCAATGTAAGTAAGTTGGGAATGAAGCTTTTGACAGGCTGCTAATGAATCGCTGTAGGCCCATCTGCTTCAATGCAAACAGAAATGTGCTATGATCTTGTGAACTGTTACCACTCTCACTGTAAACAATAATTGTCAAACATATTTACTCGCACTCATTTTAGCAGATGTTATGCTTTATGTTTCCGCCTTGCTTTTGTATCTTTCCTTTACAGACATGCCACTTGCCCTAACTGTACTTTTTGCTTGAATATTGAGCAGGTATTTGCTGAGGTGCTCAAGGGCATGAGGTTGGGGGGGGGGGATTTGGTTAGTGGTGGTGGGGGGCTGGGGGGTTAAAAAAAAATGAAGGGAATGGGAGTGAGAAGAAGATTATCTAGGCCCCTCATCAGGAGAGCTGCTCACACCCTACCCATGATGCCTTGAGGCCTAGGGGGCAGCCCTGCCTCGCAGTCATGCACCTCTTTATCACCCTAATCTGTTAATTGTGGAAGCTCAAATTGGCACATGGTGGCTTTTTATTACAGCCTACCCGCATTAACCAGACAGAGAATGTAGAGAATCTGCACAGCCCCTGTGTCCTCTCATCACTCACCCCTCCCTGTTTCTCAGGCTCTTTAGTCTCGGCCCTTAATGTCAGCTTTAAATGGGCTTGGCTCAAAAGGTGAGCCTTGCGCTCATGGCCCCAGACTGTACACAACTGATCACATTCTGCTGTTGCTTTATTTCACTCTGACCCCCCAACCCGACACCGCCCACCCGCCCCCCACCACCCCCCGGGCTTTTTTATTGTGACTTAGAAAAAAACAAAACAAGAACCATGCTGCTAATTTTTGTGTTTATGTGCTCACCACATGGAGAGGGCCGTCTGTTTCCAATTGCTCTTTTACTGGGACTGTCTGACTTTATTTCCTTCTTTCTGAAACTCAGTATCTTTCTGACCAAAGTGATTTATTAAGACAACAATGCTCGGTAAATATCCTGCACCAGTAAATGTATCCATCAGCTAAAAGTGAATTTTGTCAACATTTAGAAGTACAAGTACAGTACTAGTATATTCCAGTTAAAGCTAACAGAACATGAACAAGAGCTACAAAGAGCAAAGGTTCTTTAAGGAATCTCATGTGTTTAACATGGGAAAAATATGCAGTCAAATAAGCAGCCCCAAAGCAATATAAGGCCTGTTTAATGTTTGTTATTCAAATCAGAGCAATATTTGAATACCCTTTTATGTGAGAAATAATGTTTTCTCACATGAAAAATATGATGAATTCAGATGAGATTCAGAATTCAGAAATCCATAGGCACACGCACAGACACATATACACACAGGTAGCAAACAAAAAAACAATAAGAAAAATGTGACTGTAAATCCTTGACGAATAATGTAGAAATTGAGATGTCCTTGAAACACACATTACCCAATGATCTTAATTAAAAACACTGTTGTGTTAACCTGAAAGTCCAGACCACAAAAAATGTAGTGTTGCAACTTGGTGACAGCACAATAGGGTTAGCAATTTATGACGGGCCATTAATGGCTGTTGTTCTAAATCACTGCAAACAGATGCTTAACTGATCTACTTTGAAACCTTTATATGAGAGCATTTTCTCCACGCTGAGAAGAGGTAACTGCACATGTACACATAACAAAGAAACACTTGCACGTAATGTGATCCTACAAGAATAATTAGACATATGCCACAATACTACTATGGCTTTTTAAACATACCATAGACCAACCATGGTATTCTAGAAATTACCTTACAGTACAATGTAAATATAGTATGTGAATTTTAGTACCATAATGTATATCAAAATACAGAGGTATCATGGATACCATCTAATACCATTAAACCATAGGTATCGTATACCATTGTAATGATACTGTGCTTTGGACTTCACAAAATAATATTGAACCAGAAAGCATAAAAATTTGATTTAGGCAGGATTGAATTAAAGTAATTTTGGTGGAAATGTCAAATGTGACTTTGATTGATGCATTAGGTGAAGCAGACACCGACAGACAAGTGAGCACAGGTCACACACCAACTGCCAAGATCAAGCACAATTTACTCCACAAATTACATATGCATGAAAGCTCACAAAAACACTACAGTACAATCTAGCAACATTAACAACAACATTTTTCAGGTGCATACAGAAAACAAGGTTGTTTTCCAGCTTGTTTCCATACCAAAATCATGATCACCAGTAAATCAAACTTATTATACATTAAATATTTTGTTATAACTAACTAAAATCACACATAGATAGAAAATACACATTCCTGTGAACCATTAAAATGAACTGAATTAAAGCAGAATGTTTTTTATAAATGTAAGGTAAAAAACATTTTATTACTAGAAATTGTGTTTGTAAGCCTGTATTAAATAATAATGCTGTGCCTGCTTTCAGGTGCATGTATAGAGAGTGCAAGGATGTGTTTGCAGAGAGTGACGGGTTGAGCAGAGGTTGTGCACAGAATTCTACTGTTCTGGCTTATGTTGAGATCAGTGAAAAATACTAGTAAATACAGAAAATGCCAGAATAATTTTGGGTATGTCCTCCCTTATGTAGAATCTTCTGGATTCATCAACGTAAAAATGAGTGTAAGAACAAATTCTGTTTGTTTTGAGAATCTTGGCACTGCACATTATTATGCAACTTGAATGCAAGTCCAGTTTTACTACTTAGACAAATTATTTGTAAAACCTCTATTTTTTGTTTTTGTGTTTGTTTGGATGGTTTCAGTTGGGTCAGATCTTTGTATTTTTTTTTGCTGTGCAGATCTGGCCTTCGTGTTGATCTAAATGCAATTCATTTTATCATATCTGTATGGCTTCCGTGGGTGTGTATGGCAACTCATGTAGGGTTTAACAAGTTAAAAGAAGCCTGTACCCCAGGCAGCGTTTTATTACAACTACTGTTTACCTCTGACAATACATTGTAAGTGTTTTATTATTAAGTTTGGACAAATCATTTGCCTGGGGTTGAAGGTGCTATGCCATTGAAATGTAATCCCACAACTGATCTTATTACTGCCAAGACAAACAAGAAGAAATCCATTTTAAGGATAAAGGAAAGGAGGAGGAGGAAAGGAATGTTAAAAAGGGTAAAATGAAATCAGAAAAGAATAAAAACGAAAGGTAGCCACAGCGTGAGTTTGGTTGACATCAGGTGCAGTTACTGACACGTGACTTCTTCAGAAGTCTTGCTTTCAGAACAAATAACTTGAATTAAAGATTCATAATTATAATAAACATGTATTGCTTTAGTATTTATTCTGCCTTTAGACAGACTGCAGTATGCTGACTGTAACTTTAATGTTTAAACCACATAGGATACTTTTTGACCACAATCAGAAATGCAGGTTGGCTGACATGTCTTTGGAGGAAGGAGGGCATCTTATATTACTTATAACACTTTGAGAAACAGCCCAGAGAATAGTGTTTATACAAAGATATTTCACTAAATTAGTAAGAACATATCATAGACTTCAACTGCTTTCACCAGGCTCATATATATTTTCTATCACCTAAACCCTATTGCTAAACCTCATTTATACAAACCTGCTAATATTATATATAAAAGTAACCATGAGTTATACAATTTATGTTTCAATTAAGGTCTGATCTACTCACAGGGTAGTCAAGGGCTACTGTGTTCCTCCAGCACAGAAAAATTAAACAGAGGACAGAAATTAGCCTGCTGATGAAATGCACAAGCAGATAATTGGCTTGACACCACTACACACACACAAATAAAAATAAATGCAGGAAGGGAAAGGTGTGATTAGGGGCAAACACAAAGGCAGAGCAAGATAGAGAACAATCTGAAAATAATGACTAATGACCTGATGAGTAATGTCATGAAAGCAATAGCTGTGCAGTTGTCCTGTGCCGCGTTGTGTTGCTCTGGTCTTATGTGTGCTGTGTTAGACAGATGGGTTGGATCAGACTGAAGTCTGCTGTGCTACGCTGTGTTGCTCTGGTCTGATGTGTGCTTTGTTAAGTGGCTGCATGGATCGGATCAGACTAAGCTCAGTTGTGCAGTGTTGTGTTGCTCTGGTATGTTGTGTGCTAGGTGTCAGACTGAACTCCGCTGTGCTGTGTTGGGCTGTGCAGGTGTGAATGATTGTCAAATCCAACATCTCAGATCTTGCTGAATATGTCTTCTGCTCTCAATGGCACATAAGCAACATCAGGCCGACACTCACTTGCACTGTTTTAGTGCATTCTATGCATGTCTGTTTTATTAAAAAAAATAAACATACTAGAAGTGATATAATTGCTGATCATGAAACGTGCATGAAAAATATCAAAGAGTGTAACAATAAGGAACACAAATATACTGTATGTAAATGCACTGAAATATCTCTCTGACATGGAAATACACCCAGAATTTTAGCAAATGGGTCTGAATGATAGTGCTCCATATGGCAAAGAAATTACTTATACATGCGTAGGACATTACATATGCTCTTTATGTGGATTTTGAATAGGTGAAGTTACATTATATACATATTTAGCCACAACAAAAATGAGTCACCTTTGACATGTTCTGAGTAAACAGAGGTAGATTAACCAGACCACAATGCAATAGTAGCATGAAGACAGTATGTGTATCTGTGAGACAGTGAGGGAGATAGAGAGCAGATATCATAATAATGAGGGAAAGTGTTACACAAACTGACAAGTTTGACTTCAAAGGAATAAGGAATAAACATATCTTACTGGTCAAGGGGGCTGTGTTTAGCTGTAAAGAATGAATCAAAATGTTTTTTATTAAAAATCAGTAATATTTATTTTATTTATCCACTTTATAAGTAGTAATGAGGCAATAACAATTTTATAGCACAGTTCAAAGGCTTAGCCCTAAAACTAGAACTTTATATACAGTGAGCTGTGGATGCTCACTGTATAGCGAACCATAAAGTAATACACAGAGTGAGTGAAAAGTAACTAATTGGCTACAAATTGGCTATAGAACCTGTAGTACCACTGGAGTTATGATGAAAACAGAGTCTAAACAGACGATAGTAACTAGGATTTCATATTTCCAGCGTTGATGGTACAGGCATCAGCGAGAGGTTCTCAGCAATATGCCAAATGACTTCCTTCATAACACTGTGCATTACATCCATGGCCATTTGAGGAAACTGGTTGACGCCACCAGTGCTTACATTGAAATTTAAAGATTTGCTTTAATTTTCCTATGTAATAAAGTACATGTACAACTTGTTTCAATAAATTTGTATTAGTAAAATGGACTTTATTATGATTTTTTTATGCCTAGTTACTTTTCTCCCACCCTGTAGTTTAATAATAATAATAATAAATAAAACAATATAGTCTAATAGTTTTCAATATAATATTAGAATGTATTATTTGCTTCTAATCAGTAACAAAAAAAGTAAAACAAATATGAAAACAAAATGTGTGATTGTGTATGTGATTAAACTAAAATTGTAAGCAGAATATTTTATCTATATTTTCTTCATTTCTATTTAAAACATACCATTCATAAATGTTTCTGAGGCAAGACAGCAAAAAAGCAATGCCAGTACAGCATGAACATTTGTATTAGGCCGTATGTCATTTGTATTTTGCTGTATGCCCTGTTGTCTACGGCTGTTTATTCTCAGGCAGTGAGTAGATGTGAACATATGAGATGACAAGACAAAGAATGGGGGAATGGGCCCGGGGCTCTTGTGTTTAAAGTCATGTAATTTCCCTTCGTGGCAGCAGCAGTAAATAAGTAACTTACAAGCATATATTGATGCACAAGTGTAGCATCAGTTCCCTGGCTGAAGCTCTGGCTGCAATTAACCCAAACCTCACACTTTAATCATGCGTCACGCTTCTTCAAAACATCGTCCCTTGTTTGTCACAGTCTACAAAACACAAATCCTTAAAGCACCATAATTAGGCTCATATTAAGCTAATTGTCACAATTGTGTGACAACTTTTCCTGTGTTTTTGGATTCATATGTTCCCTCCTCTTGTTAATTTAGTCATTATCTCCTTGTCCATTGCCCTAGTTACTGATTGTTTTCACTTGTTACTAATTAAGTTACCCTGTGTATACATATTACCTGGTTTTGTTCTGTTCTATGTCAGTCCTCATTTACTATGGTGTTTTGTGTTCTTCTGGTCTCCGGAATACCTGAGTTCTGGTTATTAAAAGTGTACTTTGAGATTTTCTCTGTTTCCTTGGATTTCTCATACAAACACTGTAACGCAAATCTTTATTGTCATTATGATTATCATTGGCACCTTTGTGCTAAGGACCACAGTAAAAACAATAAAGGAACAGTGGCAGCATACACACACATGCCTGAGGTGAGGTAAAACGAAGAAGTATTAACTATTTAGTAGTTTACAAGTGTGAAACTATTTAGTGGTACAGTTTTTGTAACACATACATATATATGTATACACATGTGTATAAGTATATACATATATGCATACATATATATATATATATATAGACACACACACACACACATATATATATATAAACACACTATAAAATGAATATATGACCATCCATTTATATATGTAGATGGATGTAAATGTAAAGGATTTTGAGAATGTGCATATCTACACACTTAATAGAAGTTTGGATTGATTTATTTCTGAAAGAATTAAACAAATGATTCATTTTGGTGCGATCAGTGAGGAGGTTTATACCTAGCCCCTGGGTAGAGTCTCATTTGATATTACCAAGGGTATTTTTATTGAGCGGTTGACATGATACATCAACCACAAAGTGCTTAGAATCGCCTGAACTGCACCACACAGTAAATATCATTTGCCATTAACAATACACCAGTGAGGTACATAAACCATTAATTTTTGTCCTTTATGACTGTTTAGGCTAACAGGACACAACTTTCGTTTCTCTCGTCTTAATGACAAGCAGCTACTCCACCTGAAATCGACCAAAGTAATGTTCAAAGCAGCCAGAGGAGAAGACAATTTTATTTTTGGTTTTGAACTACACAAAGAAACACACACACACACACACACACACACACACAAAACAACCAGACATAAATAATGTTAACGTAAAAATGTAGTCATGTCAATAGGTAAAAAAACTGAATCAGAATGTGAGAAAAGATTTTTTTTGGACAGACACCCTCTGGTTGGTGGAAGAAATGTATAAGATATTGGCAGATGAGTCACTCATTTAGGATATTAAGGTGAAAAACAGAGACTAACAGACTATTCATCAGCCCCAGGAATTAGACACCCAGCAAGATCCATGGAGCCGCTCTGGGTTAGCACTGCTGTCTAGCTATAGATCATCAGGGGCAGTCTACTGGGTAAAGATGTGACTAAAGTAATACAATGGGCCACAGTCTGCAGGACGTAGCTAAACAGCTGGGTGTCACCACCATGAATAGGGGGTAAGACTCCCCCTCAGACAAGCCTTTATGCATTGTCTGTGTTGTGCACTAGGGTAAGATGATGATGGGTAGCAGGGTGCCTATCATTGGTGACTTATTTGGCGAGTTGAGTAATAGATGAATAGATAATATAGAGGAAGCATGTGGTGGCAAATATGAGTGATTCCTATAGAGAAATCAGAGGAGCACAAGCTCCACATTACAAGAAGTTTGCCATTGTTTATTTCCAAACAGGATACTTGATGTATGAATTGAATATAGTGTTTGGCAACCTCCTTCACTGTGATATTAAATGCCTGCTTTAGTTATTCCAGTATGAGTATACTCTTAGTTTGTAGTGGGTCCGTTGGTCTGTCCTGAGGTTTTGGGCATAAGAAAGGGTTGTAAACTGTCTACGGTGAGTTTGCTGTTATCCATCTCAGATCTTGAGTTTGAGTGCAGTAGGACTAGATTCTCTGACTTGAAGATTAAAAAGTACAAAGCTATCTACAACACTACTTTCTGTATCCAGGTATGTTTGTCATTGAGATCTCTTAAACACCTGCTGTTGTTAGCCTTGCCCACAAGACCATCAAGATTCCCATCAAAACTCCACCCAGCCAAACATTTGTCATAATTATGAGGGAAAACATCATGACTTGAACTTTCCCAGCACTGCTCTTGGTAAAGGAGTGGTTAATCATTTCAGTCGAATTCCCTCAGCATCTACCTGGCACAACATGATGGAGAGTCGACTGAGGCTGGCAGTACAGAGTTCACCCTGAGTTCAGTACACTTTTATAAAAGATCTTATGTTCACATTATGATGACACATTAACCTTTCTTAGAAGCACTTAACAGAGAGATGGATTTGATTTAAGTAATGTGCTGTGATTGATTTCTGATACTTTAGGCACAAATACACCAGAGTTGGTTTCTGCCTCCCACTGTCTTATCACTTGACCAGAGGAAGTGAGCGGATTAGTTCTTAATGTATCATGTTCTGGTCAGTGCCTGACCTTGCATCAATTATGAGCCAGATGTCAATGCATGGAGCTCCAGACTCTCGTGTTTTGGTCCCTTCTTCCAAATCTTGTTTCTCTTCTTTCTCATCTCTGTAGTTGCACGCCATTTTGAAATAAAACGTAATAAGACACATTTCTAGATAATACATTTATACAGATCATCATCTTTAGCTCATTTTGGAACAATAAAGCTGTCAAATAAACACAATGATAACCCAAACCTTAACCATGAACTACCACTAAAATCAATAAAAAGGGAAATGGTTGTTTTAGCCCCTAACCTCAGCTCTAACTATTACCCTACTTTTTTTTCTAACACTGCAATCTAATTGGGAATGATGTTGATACAGGAACATGTCCTACTTGGTCAAATGGTCATTGTGGATAACATCTTTTTGCAGTACTCATAGTACTGTCCTGGGCTTCATGGCTGTCCTGGGCTGTACTTTTTTTCCCCCAGTGGGATTAAAATTACTGGTCATTGTAAAGGGAAGTGTGCCATTCTGAGTTGCAAACAGTTTATGGTCAAAGATTTATAATTATATGCTACCTATATCAATAAAATATACTACTCAGATGCCCTCAGTGGCTATTGGAAGAGGAGGAGGGCATGCAGGAAAACCTCACCAATGACCTCAACAAGATCTGAATCACAGAGTTTGACCTGAGGGACTCTTTAACTTTAACAGTAATGAGGGGTTTGGACAGTAATGAGGCCACTTATTCAGGTCCATATCTACTTAAATAAACCAAATTTAGACTTCTTTATGGTGCTGCTTCACAGCTCTGTTGTGTTGACAGAAGGTGACATATGCATCAAGTTAACCTCTGTTATAGGCCTTACCCTATCCCTTCCCATCAGCCAAGCTCCTCCTCTGTTAGGCCAGCCACATTGAGGACACAATGAGTTAGCAGTGGTGACTAATTCACTGGATCTGGACTCTAAAGGGACCTGGGTGGACCCTGCAGCCTTAACGACCCTTCTTATGCCTTATACAGTGCGGGAGGGCATCCTTGAAAATTTTGGTCAAGACAATGCTAATGGTGTTATGGGACAAAGAGGTACTTGTAGCTCTTTATGAGGGAACCAGGGCATCAACATGTTTCTTTCCCACACTTTTTATTGCAGAAGTCGTGATGGGCCATAAAAATGATGGTTAAGGCTAAGAAAAAGCACAGTCATTGTTGGTGGTCCCCAGGATACCAAGAGTTTATTGTTTTACATGGACAATGTGTTTATGGTTGGAAGTATAATTAGCGATGAAGTTGTTTACTCACCAAACAATTTAGTAAGTAGTTTTAACTAGTTGGTAATATAGTTATAACTAGTTTATATTGGGTTATATGTGTAGAGAGAAATATCAGTTGTAAAGTAGAAATAAGAAGTAAAAAAGATAGAAATTAGATTCTGCACCCTGGTTATTGATCTGTATTACAGCGAAAGCAATGGAAACAATTTTCCTTTTTTTACATTTTACATTTTTACATTTAGTCATTTAGCTGACGCTTTTATCCAAAGCGACTTACAAATGAGGAAAAGGAAGCAACTTTAATTACAATAAGAGGCAACAGTGAATAAGTGCATAGATATAGACAGGTCTCAGGTATTTCAACACAGTATAAGAAGGATTTTTTTTTAAGAAGTAGAAGTGGGGGTGTGTTAGTAAATTAGTCAAGGAAGTAAAGACGAAAAAGATGAGTTTTTAGTTGTTTCTTGAAAATGGCTAATGACTCAGCCATTCTGATGGAGATATGGAGTTCATTCCACCAACCGGGCAGAGTGAAAGAGAGAGTCCGGGAAAGTGATTTCTTCCCTTGTTAGGATGGAACCACAAGGCGACGTTCGTTAGCTGAACGCAAATTTCTGGTGGGCACATAAGTGCGAAGAAGTGAGAGCAGGTAGGGAGGTGCGGATCCAGTAGTC